>JAFEMH010002897.1:0-304116 GCA_022495995.1 Adenophora triphylla var. japonica
GGTGGCTTTTGAGGACAGGGAGGTAAGGGCGGAGTATGGTGATACATTGGAGGAGATACAGGACCGACAGATCAAGTGATAGATAGCCGCCATGACAGATGGAGTCCTGGATGATGCAGCAGCAGGTGACCTTCCGCATATGTCCCAAAGGTGTCAGATGAGCAGGTATGCCAGTTTGTTGTCCCGTAGCGAGGCCCGTGCAGATGAGGCAGTGTGCCTAGACGGATGCCTCGCTCCCCGGTGCGGGCTTCTGAGTTCGCAGTCACACAGGGCCAGTCGCGGGCAGCACTGGGAGTGGCAGGTGGGCAAAGCTGTGGCAGTGGGCCACCAGTGATGGTATTGATTTTTTTTCCCTTTTACGCTTTTACTGTCTCTGGAAGCAATTTTATTGTTGCAGCACAAGGCATTGAGGACACCGTGTAAAGGTTGGGGGTACTGGGCAAGAAGATGGTTTGTATCTGTGCCACAGTTTCTTTTGATGTCTTGTATCTCGTACAGCTTTTGATTTCTTGTATCTGGCATGCGCTTTCTTTTGATTTCTTTTTGGATTAAAAAATAAAAAATAAAAAAATAAAAAAATGAGAGGCTAAGTGAAAAACCCCGGAGAGGGCACTTTTCTAGGCAAAAGGAGAGTTCCGTATAAAAAAAAAAAAAAAAAAAAAAAAAAAAAAAAACAAAACGAGAGGCTAGGGTGAAAACCGGAAACTAAAGTACCTAGACAAAAGGTGAGTGAGTGAAATTCCTTTTCAATTTGTTTATTCACCGGTGTTAAAAGCAAAGTCATAAGGGGTTCTGGAGTTTCTGGGTTAGGGATTTTCACTTTTGTGTAGGAGGTTCGGATTAGAGGAGATAGGGTTAGAAATCTCTCATTCATTCTGGAGTTATAAGGGGGCTTAGGAGTTTGTTTTCATGAGGTAGGTTGTGAGGGATTAACAATCCCGAACAACTTTTTATTTTGAGGGATGATTGGTAGTGAGAGCCAAGCGTGGGGGAAACGTAGGTTAATATTTAGTTCCCTGGCTTTAGTGTGAGGACCTCTTGCTTTGATACTGTTATTTTCTTGGGGAGTTGCATCAAGCCGTGTCATTTGTTTTCATTGGATCAGTATTTATCGGGTGATATAAGGAGACGGAGTTTCTTGTACTGGTTGTGACTTTTGATTGACTTGTTGCTGTGATTAGAGGAGACTAGGAATCAATACCTCCATGCATCTGATCATGAGGCCGGTGCTAGATTGAGTTTAGAGATAGTTACTGTGGGGTGACGAGTAATGGGTCTAAGCGTGGTATTTGATAGCGCGGATTACTCTGTTCTATGTAATTCCTATGCTTTTCCGGTATTATTTTGTGGTTATTTCCATGTATTTTGTTAGGTTTGATGTCATTTTGAGTGATTTTATGTATTGTGAGGATTTTGGAGAAAACACCATGTAATTTGAGAGAATTGTAGAGATTTTAGTGATGTAAGTGTTTCTGGTCCTCAAGAGCAAACTCTCAAGGACATCAAGTTTTACACCCATGGAAGTCAAGCCAAGGAATTTTGGGAAGCGAGCCAAGGACCAAGAGGAAATGTGAAGAAATCCCCGATTTTAGTTCAAAAAGGGACGCAGTCGTCCCCCTTTCGGGGCCAACTATTCCCCTGCAAAGGTGGGACGCCAAAGTGCTCCAGGGGGAGCCGCAGATCAGGACGAGCTCGTCCTCTCACATCACGACTCGTCCCCATTGAAGGAAGACCATGACTCGACTCGTGACCCTAGGACTGAGTCGTGCCCCGATCGCCGGAATGACGTAATTTTTGCAATTTTTTCTTTATTTTTAATTTATTTTCTTTTCTTTTTATCTAGGGTTTAGGGAGGAAGTATAAAATTACTAATTCCTTAGCAGCCTTTTTTAGGGATCTTATCTTTCATTAGTTTTTCAAAACAATATTCAAGCTTGGAATCTCCAGCTGGAAGGCTAAGTTCTTTGGCTTTGGATTTGTAACTTTTGAACCATCTTTACTTTCAATTGAGGTTTGATTTCTTTTGATTACTCTCTCCTAATTGCAATTTTATACTTGTTCTTAATTTCAAATCGATTTCTAGGGTTTCTGAGAAATTGATCAATCCCTTTATCCTATTAATTGATTATTGCTAGATCTCCCCTTGTATCGTGGTCGGACTAGGGTTATCATTGTAGCACTTTTGAAATTCTTGGAATGTTTCCATCTTGGATTGTAATTAAAGTAAAATTGGCTTGATTCTATTTGAAATAATAATAGGTTAATTTCTTGATCTTAATCTCTTAAATCTTTCATCGATTAATACTTTTGAATCTTGACTCGTGTCGGCTAGGTTTTTTGGTATTGATTAGGATTATTAGTTGAGCGTGTCGCCGCTAGTAATTATTAACAAAGGAAGTAGATGAAAGATTTTTACATCTTGTGATCAAGTAATTAGGGAGAAGAAAGAAAGAATCATTCCTAAGTGATATTGATTGATAGATGGGGATAATTTTGCATATCCAAAGTGTTCGTTTACATTATTATTCATAACATAGATTTTAATTCCCGTCATAGGATTATAATTATTCAACAAACAAAAACCCTCATTTGTGGTGCGTGACTTGATCGTGTGCTGGCAATACCGTTTCCCGAGTTCGATCCTGGACTTTCACTATCTACATTATTTGGAGTCCTTGTAGTAATTTAGTAGGTGTGCGATTTAGCCTACCATGGCCTCACGCCGTTCTCAAAATAGCCACCTCGAGTCTCCCCAAATGCCTCTCGTACCAATCCAAGTACCAAGTGTTTAGAAACACGTGCCCTCTGACGCCCGAGGATAACCCTAGGAGGAAAGACGTCATACCTCCATGCCTCGGGAAAGAAATGGGAACACTCAAGGATCATCCATCGGGAGCGTGGCCACCACCCCGCCGTGTGAAGCTATGTCCTCAAAGCCTCCATAGGAGTCTCCCGGCTTCCAAGCCAAACCGCCTCCGAACCAGAGCGAATATAAAAACTGACTCGAGAAAGCCCCGAAAGCATGACCACATGAGAACTGACATCCCCAAGTACTCTCCGAGCTCTCTACCCGCCAATGAGGCACCAACCATCCACTGGATATCCTCGCACCGCGACAAGCCATCCAAGACTCCCATGAGCTCCCGATCATCAAGATCCACAAGAATCCTCTCCCGGCAAAAAGTCCAAGGTTTGACCGCACGAAGTTTCGTGGAAGGACACCTGTGCGTGAAGGACACCCAGATCAAGGGCACAACATCCCGGCCCAAACGACAAGCCAACAACTACATCCGGGAAGAAAGCCCGTGACAAATCCCAAAGGAGTAAAACCATAAACAAAGTCCCAAACATGCAGAGGGAAAAAGCATCTCAATATGCATCATCAACCACTCCTGCAAACTCCTAAACCTATCAGAAGACCGGAATGTCAAAATGGATCGGGATCAGCGGATCATACCTTGTGCTTCCTCCAAAAAGGAAAGATGAAGAGCAGGCTGCACAACCTATCAACAAAGGAAGCTCCTCCCGGGCAAAGGAATCACAATGTCCTCCACCTCGACCACTGCTGCAGCTCGGAATTCTTCAAACGGCTCTAACCACCTCATTGTACGAAGAAAAGCAAAAAGACATGCCTTCTAGTATACCAAAATGAAGCTGGAGGCCTTCTCAAGAGATCTTAATCCGGATCCAATTCTTTGAGAGACCACAAGCATTTCTACCTTTTGTACTCTTTCTTCAAAAAATTACCTCCTCTCGTGCATGATCTCCCCGAGACCACTCTTTGAACTTGTTGGAAAAAGACATTTGGGTTTCTTGGGACAATTTTGATGGAGCTTTTCTAAAATTCTCCATGGTTTTTTCTCTCTTTCTCCCGAAGTTGCGCTTGAAATCGGTGGTTGAAGAAGGTGTTTGAATTAAAGGTGGGGAAAACCAAAATCCAAAGGCAAAAATTAAATGCCAAGTGTCGACTTCATACCTATCCGCGCGGACGTGGATCGAGACTCATCCCCATCCGCGCGACATGTGAATGTCTACCATCGGGGAAAAATCATAAAGAAGCATCGTCGCACCGCGGAGGAATATTTCATCCTGTACCGCTCGAAACACTCGCGCACAAAACATGTCCAAAACAGTCCATATACCAAAACATTCACACCTCCCTTGCCAAAAAAAAGGGCCTATGCAACATCCACATGCATAATAAATAAAAGAAAAGAAAAGAAAGTAAGTAACCCTAGCATTATTACATTCCAAAAAAAAGAGGAAAAAGTGTGCATGAAAAAATAAATTGTATCTATCCCAAACAACCAAATCACTCATCGAATCATCGGAAGCTATCACCTTCCTCGGTCCCTCTTTACGACTCGCGTGCCTACATCCTCTCGCGACCATGAACATCTCGGGCTCGGGGTCATCATCCTCGGCTCCGTAAAAGGGGCCTGCCCGGGACCAAATGTGGGTACGCCATGATAGGGCAAAAGCCGAGATCTCGCGAAAAAGTCATACTCCGAACGTGAACGCCTGTCGGATCCCCGGCTCCCGTGAAGATGATCCGCCCCGGTGCCGTACGTGCCACCTGGTCCACATGTAGATCCTCGAGGATGACGTGATTCGGAGGCAGCTCCATGCCGGAATCCATGAAGGGAGAAGCGGGGAGTGTCTCATGGGAATGCTCGTAATGAGTAGGGTAGGGCTCTCGCTCTACCGGCGCCGGCCGTGCTCGTCTCTCCTCGGGCCCGAGTAGCCCCACCTAGTGACCATCCGCTTGATGAACCTCTTGCCCCGATCACCCGCCGTGACTAACTTCTCGACAACCGTGGCCGGAACCGCACAGTAAACAAAGGGAATTAGAAGTGGTTGAAGCTTCAAAAAAGTAGAAGAAGTTAAGAAGAAGAGACAGGGTATAAAGAGACATCACCCTCATATCCTGGACGAGGCCGAGAATGCTTCCTGGGGGCCCTCTCAGTGGATAGGAATCTCGCACTCTCAATCTCACCCCATCCCGGACATATGAAAATCCGACCGAGGGTAGCCGTACGACACTAATCCTCCTCTCGAGCACCCGGGGCATCCTCACCTCCTCACAAGACAAAAATCGAATACTCCTCATCCGTCACAAACCCGAGAAGTGCCGGTGCCGCCCCTAGTAAAAAGCCCAAGTCTTCGATCCCTCGGTACGGACTCATCATGTCACTGGGAGGCTCCATCTGGTACGCAAAGGTGCTCCTCGTCCGCCATGCCGGCGCGTCACCCCGTCCCCTAAGTAATGAGACGCGCGCAAGACAACCCCTCAAGATCCTCCGCTCCACCGTCCATCTCTCCGCGCCCCTTCACTCGCTTCCACGCCAAAATGGCCCTGTGGGTAGAACCTCATCCTCTCATCTCGTCCTCCGCTCTCATAAGGGGCCGACACTACTTGTACTTGGAGGGTCGTGCGCGCCTCGAGCACCCCTCTTTCCCAGCTCGCATAGTCCAGAGAGCATATGTCCAAGATACGCCTCAATGTGCTCCATCGGCCGCCGCCACATCCTAATGTCAAAAAGAACTCCGTGAGCCCACACCCGCGAAAGGAAAAGATTTCATCCCTATGTTCTGAAAAAGGAACAAGACAAGCCAAAAGAAAAGAAAAGGCAAAAAGCTTGTACCTCCAAATGATTTAACTCAAAGCATGAAAGGGAGCTCACAAATTTCCAATGCAACAGACTCTCCCTAGTAGCAAAGTAAAAGCTCCGCTAGCCGGGCTCCCTCAAAGCCATCTCTCCAGCCTCTCTCTCCACATCTCGCCGCCGTCCTCAAAAAGCCAAAACACACAGCCGTCCGGCTCGGCATGTCCAAACAACGTACTCGAAAAGCCGAACTACGTAAAAGACTCTAGCACCGCTCAAAGCAAGAATCCTCTCATCACTCGCCTCATACCTCGCCATGCTCTCCACAATCTTCCCTTGAATCACTACATACTCCATCCCCATCCCTTCGGGGAATGGGACAAAACCTAAAAGATCCCGCAACTCCCCGTCACCGTAGCCATCCCGCCACTTCAATGATACGTCCCTTAAAGGACAAAACCCGTGATCGTTAGCCGTAGTCGAAGGCGAATCGTAGCTCTCGTGCCCCAAAAGAAGCTGGGAAGGTACGGGTCACGTCCCCACCAATACTCCGCCAAAGCAAAAAGTCAAGCCCTTGCCTCTTCCGCAACTTCACCAATCCCCTCAAGCACTCAACAAACTCGTACAATCCAGCCTACAATAACAACCGCCTCGGACTCATCATCACCCCCCTACCCAAGATCGAAAGCTGATCCCATAGGCTAATCACAGACTCCACTGATCCCCGGGTCTTCAGCTTATTCAGCTGATCCTGCACAAACCGATCACCACCCTGCAATGAAAAAAAAAGAAAAAAAAGAGATGTCAATAAACAACGCTTGCATTTGCATAAGCATAAAGTTTTGAAAGAAAATTTCGGCAAAGATAACAAAGATACAATGCACTCAACCCCATTTTTCTCGCACAAAAGAAAAGGTTTTTCAACAATCACCATTCATCATTCATTCATGCACAAAGGGACATGTCAATGACAGGGAGTCAACAGAAGCAAAACTCCGTCCCATTTTTCATAAAATAGCACATATAAACAATTTTTCACATTCATTCATTCATAAGGAGTCGATGTAAGCAAAACTCCGTCCCATCTTTCACAAAAAAACCTATTTTCGCAAATATGCACGCATGAATAATTCTTTACATTCACCTCATAAAAACATCATCTCATTGCAAAAATCCCACATGCAAAAGTCCGTCCCGGATTCGGCAAAAATTTTCGTCATCTCATATTTCAAAAATGGCAAATCGCCCATTCTTTTTTCAAATAAAAATGCATATTCGTATTACCCATATATTCAACAAAGCATGCAAATCATCAAAATTCAAATTTCAATGGCAAGAACACGGGTTTTCAAATTTTTCAAAAAAAAAAAAATTAAAACCTTATTCGAATAAACAAGAACAATGAATGGATTCAAGAAATACCGTGCGAAGATCCGGACGGTGGACCAATGCTGCCACATATCTGGGTAGGATTCCTTCGTAATCGATTGCGAAACAGAATAATGCCTCCGCATCCTTACGAGCTCTAGCCTCCTCTCCGCAATCGGACCGAGCCCTTGACCTTGAATAGCGGCTTCCCCGTGTTCCATGGCTCAAGAATCGAAGAAAATCGAAGGATTGTGAAGCTCTTTGATCAACAATGGCGGATTTGCTCCCCCTCTCTCGTAAACGCCGTTTGAAATCGGTGGGGAAGAAGAAGAAAGGCCTCGGCCTTTTAAAAGACATGTCCCCACTTCGTTCCTGTCCGCGTGGACATAATTGAGGTGCAAAAATGACTATTTTGCTCCTTTAAAAATATCAAACTTTGCGGCTTGACTCCTGACTTAACCGAGGATAACCAAAGTTAACCCAAATCAACACCCTTTCAAAAGAACTCCCGGCAGCAAACATAAGTCCGATTTCTCCGACTAAAGTTAACGGAATCACGTTTCTTTCCTCATTTTCATCCCCTCGCGTAAAATGTAAGTCCGATTTCTCCGACGAAGTTAACGGAATCACGTTTCTTTCCTCATTTTCATCCCCGTAGAAAAAGTATGTCCGATTCCTCCGACGAAAGTTAACGGAATCACGTTTCTTTCCTCATTTTCATCCCTGGCAGTAAAACGTAAGTCCGATTTCTCCAACGAAAGTTAACGGAATCCCGTTTCTTTCCTCATTTTCATCCCCGGCAGTAAAACGTAAGTCCGATTTCTCCATCGAAAGTTAATGGAAGCCCGTTTCTTTCCTCGTTTTCACTAACGGCGGTAAAACGTAAGCCCGTTTCCTTCATCGAAAGCTAACGAAATCCCATTTCTTTCCTCAATTCCATCCCCAGCAGCTTTTGAACTACGTATAGGCTTGATTCCCATTCGGAATACGTTGGTAGCCTACCACAGGTCCAGCCACTCGACCAATACGGTCATCCTTTTCCTCGGCAGCAAACGTAAGACCGATCCCTTCAAATGAAGTCCACCAAAGGACTATCTATCCCCTCAGAATCCATCCCCAACAAAAGGATGCGAACCATCAAACGGAGTCATTTCAAATCAAGGTTCGAGGCACCTAAAACGCCATCTTCAAGGTTTGAGGCACCTAAAATGCCATCTTTAAGGTCCGAGGCACCTAAAATGCCATCTTTAAGGTTTGAGGCACCTAAAACGCCATCTTTAAGGTCCGAGGCACCTAAAACGCCATCTTCAAGGTTTGAGGCACCTAAAATGCCATCTTCAAGGCTCGAGGCACCTAAAATGCCATCTTTAAGGTCCGAGGCACCTAAAACGCCATCTTTAAGGTTAGGGCACCTAAAACGTCATCTTTAAGGTTCGAGGCACCTAAAATGCCATATTCAAGGTTTGAGGCACCTAAAATGCCATCTTTAAGGTCCGAGGCACCTAAAATGCCATCTTTAAGGTTGGAGGCACCTAAAACGCCATCTTTAAGGTCCGAGGCACCTAAAACGCCATCTTCAAGGTTTGAGGCACCTAAAATGCCATCTTCAAGGTTTGAGGCACCTAAAACGCCATCTTTAAGGTTTGAGGCACCTAAAACGCCATCATCAAGGTTTGAGGCACCTAAAACGCCATCATCAAGGCCCGAGGCACCTAAAACGCCATCATCAAGGTCCGAGGCACCTAAAACGCCATCTTTAAGGCTTGAGGCACCTAAACGCTATCACTTCGGTTTCGACACACCAAAATCATCACCAGGTTGATATCCTAAAATAGTCACTCTAGGGTCGACGTCTGAAGATAGTCGAAAGACCCGAACTACGACCGGCTTGATTCCTCTTAAGGATACGTAGGTAGCCTATCATTAGGTTCAGCCATCAGACCAAAATGGTCATTCCTTTCCCCCAGCGGTCCGACCAAAATGGTCACCCTCTTTTCCCCAGCGGATTGGGACCTCATTTTTATCGACGACCCCACTTCCTTCGAAAGTGCCATCGCCGAGGGGCTACTGTAAGTGTCCCAATCTGAGCCGCCAATGTTCCTTCAGCCCAATTTAACGACTTCCACGTCGAATGGACAGTTAAGGGCATTTTGGTCATTTCCTAAGGCAATTTAAACAAGAAAGGGCCTTAAAGGAATATCAAAAATAGGTCAAAAACCGGTTGGGAAGAGTCATTTCTAAGAAATTGACTTACTTTTCATTAAATGCAAGCGACCAAAACCGCTGCCCAGAGTCAGCACGCCCTACATTCCCATCCGCGCGGACAGGAATGAGACTCAGTCTCGTCCGCGCGGACACATTTGAAACCTAAAATCTGCCTATAAATTAAATCATTCTCTCTCAGTTTAAAGGATCCAGAGTTCAAACCCTTACTGTTATATTCGTAAAATACCCAGAAAACAGCCTATACACCAAGCAAAAACACAAAATCCCAACACAAATCTTGATCAAATTCAAGCCCCAAACACAAATTCAAAGAAGATTGGGTACAACCATTGGTAAACCCTCCTTCTCCTTACCTTAATCTCCCTCATCCATGCATATATCTCACATTTTAAAGATGTAACTTGTTCATATACTTATTCTTCATCTCTTGTCCTAGATCCAAGAGGATCTCCATGGATTTCATTTTCCATGGATGATTCTCTATAAGGATCAACATTTCTTTTAATTTGTTGTCTCTCTTCTTACATTAACTAGTTGTTACTTGATCTCTTGACCTAAAGTGTGGTCACCTTGGAGTTCATCTCCATGGATGATCACACTAAATGGTCCATATTCTTACTTTAACTTTCTTTTTGTGCTATTGGTGATTGTTTGACCTAAAATGTAGTCATCTTGGAATAAATTTCCATGGATGACCATTTTAAAGGTCTAAATTGTCTTTACTTCCTTAAAAATGTTTTTCCTAACCTAAGATCTTCACCTTGGAACAATTTCCATGGATGAAGAACATTAAGGTTCCTAGGTTACAAAAAGGGTGAAGTTGATACATTGAGTTCAAAGATCTCAAGGATGGTCATCTTAATGACCACCTTAGAAATCCACTCTAAAATTGATACACCCTTAACCTAAATTCAATTTTCATACATTAATCTTTGTTTTATGTTAAATCTCCCCATTCCAAGCAAATGAAATGCTTTCAAGTCCTAATGTACCCTAAGGATGGTTTGATATAGTAGATCACCACTAATCATGTTTAGTGATCACTAATCAAAGCCTAAGGAAAGTGGGGACAAGCATGGATGCAAATCCCAAAAATGTTTTTATTTAACACTTTCGCCTGCAAAAACCCTCGATTTGCGATTCTCAGAATCCGCTTTATATTATGAAATTTACAGTAATCGACCGGAAAGCCGCAAAAGGAATATTTACCGTCCCCATCCGCGCCATTTAATTGAACCCGCTCCTGGTCCGCGCGATTTAAATGTAAGGCATAGACATTTTGTTTTTCCAAATATTTTTCACTCACGTAAGCACACTGTTTTGGTAAATTTCTACCCACCAAAACTTTATTTCCGTAAACTTCCTCTTGCAAACACACACACACACACACACACACAAATGGTTTCAAATTAGGATGACTCGTTTACGAGGCATTCCGGTGAACTCCTAACGTTCTTCCCGAAATGTAACGTGACCTCCGAACCCATTTTTCTCTAATTTTGGGCATTTTTCAAAGTTTTGGCCCTAAACTAAAAACGGCGTTGCGACTCCGTTTGATTTTTCAAAAAATAAAAATCGGGTACATCACAAGGTGTCTTGGTTCGATCCGGCTACCCAGGTGGGGGCGGGCCACATATTGAACTCGTACAAAGCGATTTGGGCCGAACGTGTGTGCTAGGCGGATCTGTCCATTCGAATGTACATGGGTCCATTCAAGGATCTGAGTCACTCCAAATGAGCGAGGGTGGCTCCGTCGAATATGGTACCTTGATCAGAATCAAATCGGATGGTCCGGATCCATTCGACCTGAATTTTGTGTCTTCACAATAGGTACCACAACTCTTAGAAAACTATAAGAGTCTCCCTAGGATTGTCAAAATGATTCGTTCAGTCAACAAAGCATTCAATATCAATTAGAGAGAGAGAGAGAGAGAGAGAGAGAGAGAGAGAGAGAGAGGGTGCATATTGAAGCAAATAATTCCTTTTAAGTCTAGAAATTCCAACATTCAGATTTGTTCGCCGAATTCGTAAATTTGAAGTGCTTTTATTAACGACAGTTAAAGTCGTTGTATCATATGAGAAGATTTTCAATAACCGTTAGCACTAGTGTGGGGTAATTACTTCTTAAGGATATTGTGTACAACACAAGCCTCGACTTCTCTTATTCCGATTTTATTTATTTTCAAGTTATTTCTTTTAAGAAAGCCTTTTCGGATTTATGTTATATTTTCCTAAAAATCTTAAGAAGTAATTTACGTTTTCTTAAGAAATGACAACTGAAAACAAAACCTCTCAGTCCTTCGAGGCTACACCCCGTCAACAGTCAAAGGCAACGAACCAGATTGTTGCACTTGCTCCTTCTCCGACTTACCCGACACTTGGGAAGGAACTAGCGAAGTTCACAGGGTGGATTTCAAAAGTTGGCAACCAAAAAACATTGTTACTTTTAACCACCTTTAGTTTGCAGAAGTTTATGGAAGAGGTCCCTCCTGCTATTCAGAATGATGATCCCGATCAGCAAAGGTGAATAGCCAAAGAGGCATGTGATCATAGTAATTTCATATATAGAATGTATATATAGAGTGGGCTAAATGATACTATTTACCGAGAGCACTGTCTCGTGGAGACAGCCAAGGAGTTGTTGAACTCTTTGGAACCGGTCTATAGCATTCAAGAGACTGGCTCTAGAAATTAAGCCAACATCATTGAAAGACTGAATGGGCTTGATTTAGAAGCAATGGTTCATGAAGCCAACTTAGCAAAATTGGATGACAAACCAAGAAAATGGAGGATTAACACTAGAGCTAGCTGTCATATATGCGCTGATAAAGGGAACTTCTCATTCTACACTCCCATTAATGGAAGGAAGGTCTAAATAAGAAACTATGTTACTTTCAATGTCGTAGGACTTGTAAAGGTTGTACTGAATATGACTTAAGGCAAAAGAACTAACTCTTGTGGATGTGTTGCATGTCCCGGACATTCGCAAGAACCTGGTTTTCGGATCGCTGTTAAGCAAAGATGGATTTAGATTAGTGTTTGAGTCAGATAAATTTGTATTGACCAATAATGGTCTGCCTTGAAAAGGGTACCGATCCAACTTAGAGTGGGAAACAAGTCGTGAGGACTTAATCACCACCGGAGCGTAAAGCGGATGAAAGTGTTGGGGAATTCTACAAGAGGTGGAGCCGGAAACTCTCCGAGATCATGGAGCCACTCTCCAAAGGATGAACAGATGCGGATCTTCAAGTCCTCGCTTAAGACCGTCCATCGAACTCTCATCAGCCATCATTTCTTCCTGCATCTCCGCCATGGTCAATGCCACCTCACGCTCGAGAAGGATCTCAAGGAAAAGTTGGCTACCGCACAAATGCATACGTATACCGCTCGCCAGCTTGCATTCTATCCCGCACCGACCCCCGACAAAGGGAAAGATACGTCTCCGTCAACTACATCCATCGTGGACAACAATGGGCAACGTAAACCTGGGCCTCCGCAAAGCAACAATTCTACTCGTGGCAGCCTGTCGTACACTTCGACAAGTTGGACATGCCACTGAGCAAGATGCCGGAAGGGTTAATCAAGGAGGGTCTCCTTAAACCCGTTGCCAATTACAAAACCCAAGAATCCCGTGAGCCAATGCGGACAAGAGCAAATATCGCGCCTTCCATCGCATCACGGCCATACCACCGACAACCGTTTGGGGTTACGATACGAAATCCGTAACTTGATAGAAGAGGGCAAGCTCGAGCGCCCCGGGCCCAATACAGCCGGAAATCCTTTTCCGAACAATAACAATATGAATTCCATTGGAGTGGGTGCCCAAGAAGATTGCCACGTAACCGCCCGCCTGTTTCACTGGATCCTCCTCTAATGTCCACATCGCCTACGATGTTTGCGATCGCTCCGCCTCGCTCGGGAGTACGAGTCCCGAGAAACGGTCCGAAGCAATCCTCCGAGAAAACAAAAGAAGAAGTCCTCTCAACAAAGAATCGAGAGAAAGATACGAAGCTGGGACACCACAGGTAGGTACACTCTGAGAGCCTTCCTCGGGAGGTTCGACTACTACGCACTGCACTTCCAAATGGCCCTCTCTTCCTCCAGCCATGCAGCCTTAAAGCAAGGTGGGATGGGAAAGCCGAAAAGTCCCGCCGACAACAGAGCTCGACTGACCCCGGGACACCGGAATACCTCGACCTTGGTAATCTTATCGCGCCGAAGCCTAACTCCCCGCGGGATCGCCCAAGATTCAATTTTCCAGCTTCCGAGCTCGGACCGGTGAAGGAAGATCAAGGTCGCCTTGGCACTCGCACTCGATCAACGTGCTAACCAAGGGAGGCAACCGCCACAAACAAATGCCTCAACACAATCCCGAGGCTCCAAAGAAAGGCTTTACCTCGCAAGAGGAAGACAGAAACGGATGGCTTGATGACTCTCCTTCTCCGGATAGAGACCAGATCTACGATTCCCGATCGTACGGCAGTATGATCACGTTCGTGATGAAGACTTACCGAGAGATGCCTCGGGGCACAACGAAGCTCAGACATCACTCTCAAGCTCAACACCATAACACTCCCGAGTATTGGTACACAACGGGTCAGCCGTTAACGTTCTCCCTCTCAAGCATGATGCGAGCCCTCCGTATCAATGAAAGCCATCTCGATCCCGTCTACTCGACTATCAAGGCCTACGACAGCTGCCGTCTCGTCCCATCCCGGGGACGGTGACTCGGGAACTCGGTTCGAAACCCAAATGGTGCCAAAGAAATTCCATGTGATGGACATTCCATCCAAGTTCACAGCTCTTTTGGGACGCCCTTGGCTACACCACATGAAAGCCATAGCTTCCACTCTCCATCGCCGTGTTAAGTTCATTAACCGGCAGGAAGATCTCGAAGTCATCCGAGGGGATAGTTTCCTCATAGGAAACGAAGCCAAGACAGAGCTAAGCGTGTCCGCACTGTGCACCTGGTTACCTCCTTCGAATCAACCAAGGGACTATCGGGGCAAATCTCATCAGAATCCCTCGTAGTCCGGGAGATGCTAACTATGTAAACGTACTCGAGCAAAGTGCACTGGGCGCCCGATACATCAAGTTCAACTGCCGTTTCCAACATTTGAAGGCAACATTGGAAGGAAACGCCGAACACCGCCATGATGCGGGCACATAAATCCCCGCCTCCAATCGGAGATTCGTCGCATTCTCCAAACCAACTCTCTCGGCCCCGCCCAGCGAAGAGATCTTTGTGATAAAGGTCACCAAGCACCGTCATTCTCATTGTGAATGCATGAAAGTCGTATGGGATGTCCTCCACGAGGAACTACTCCGCCGCACCCCTCTTCTCCAACGAAGAGCATGATGTTTTCCTAGCCGCTCCAAAGAACGCAACCGGACGCAATACGTCCCTACGTTTGGATTGAACCGCCGATGATGACAAATCGTGACTCTCCGGAGTCGAGGACGCGGCACCCGCGGCGCACCTCTCGCATTCACATGCTCAGCTTTGAGGACGGAACTCCTTCCGATCGTGTCACCTACGACCAAGGTTCCAATACCATGGAAATTGTCAAGCTCAACGTCCAAGACATGTGCGGCTATCCGACAATTGGAAGCAACCGGTTCACACGACGAAGAATCCTCCGACCAAGTGGCCGATGATGATTTCGTCAACATCATCTATTCCGTATACCCCGATGATACCAAGGATCCGGTCCTTATTGTCGATTCTCGCAATGCCAAGGTCACCCTCGACGACCGCCCGCTCATGGTAAACGAGGCCCCGGCCAAGCGAGCCTCGCAGCTCATCACTACTTCCGAGTACCTGCCTCTGGGCAACCGGCCCGTGCCGTCGGCCAAGCTTATACCCTTAAGCGCCGCCAAGGCCAAGGGCAACAGCCAAGGAGACCAAGCTCCTCACCCCGCTACGAGTCGATCAACCTCGGGAACGCTTCCGGCAGCCCACCCCGAAACATCTCGTGAAAGTCTTCCCGCAAGGCGTAGCCGCCTTCCGACATAGGAAATGACCACCTCAAAGATCAACATGCTCCAGCTCGATTCTACTCCCACCGTCACGGCCCCGGATTCGTACATCCCGCAAGCCGACCGCTAGCTCGATAGACTTGGCGATCGAGCGAGATCACGAGACCGTCAACATTGCAGATTCAATACCCTGGGGTCAATCAAGCGTATATGGGCAAATTTCTTGGTAATCGAGATCAAGGAAGGCCGCATGGAATGTCCTGCACCCGACTTCCTTCGTCAACGTAATCCAAGTATTCCCGCCATTCGGCGATTTGAATGTAATCACGGTTCTCGACACTAGTCGATGATGCGCACCTACGGAGACCGCTTAGCTCTCGCAAGGAAAGTCCTCATGGAACTAGCCGCTCAAGAAAGTCATCTTGGGGACGAAGACCAAGCTCGAAAGACCGACATGGACCAAGCCCTTAAAGTGTCACAGTGCCTTTAGACAGAAAGCTAGAGGCCACTCTAGACCAGTTCAACCTCAAGAGTTTTGCTCATGGCAACTTCCCGACTACCGTCCTGTTCTCATCCAACCCCTCTCGCCAGTAAGGGTGGTCAACGGTCCCGATGACCTAGGAGATGGAACGACACAGAAACGAATCCCAAGACTTACCTTCCCGGGAAAGCAAGTTCTTCGTGAAAGCGACGACGAAGACGATGAAACCATTCTCTTCCAAGCCGGGCATGAAGTCAACAAAACCGACTCCCAAGGGTCCCGGGAGGATGGGAACGGATCATTTCCGCACTCAAATTGAAAGGCCAACTCGTGGAGGAAGGTCTATTTAAAAACAAGAGGAAGATGGAAATTGCCTCGAGCAACTACTCAGTGGAAATTCCACAGACCGAGGCATTCATTTACGTAAACGGTCAACCGGGGCAAAGAACTAAATACATGGGCATGTTCGGGAAGTCGTGTACTCACCTTCCGACATACCCGCCACTCGTATAAAGCAGAGGAGAAAACTCTCCCGATGGAGGTTTACCTAGACTCGCCGCATGCGCTCAAAGAAGCACCGGCTATTCTCACATGGGAAGAAACGCAGTATTAACTCTCGACGCAGCTCCGCCGCAAGAAGGTTGATCGTGGCCCGTGAGCGCAGAAAACTAGCAAACCACGAGTATCGCTGCACTCCAACCTCCAATGCCCCGAGTATGCTCAAAGAAGAAGGAAAGGAACGCGATATACCGTGAAGAGATCAAGGAGACCGTTCTCGCATGGGCACATGTTCGGGAAGCCGTGTACTCACCTTCCGACATACCCGCCACTCGCATAAAGCGTAGGAGAAAACTCTCCCCGATGGAGGTTTACCTAGACCGCCGCACGCGCTCAAAGAAGCACCGGCTATTCTCACATGGGAAGAAACGCAGCATTAACTCTCGACGCAGCTCCGCCGCAAGAAGGTTGATCCGGGGCCCAGAGCGGAGGAAAACTAGCAAACCACGAGTACGCTGCACCCAACCGTAATGCCCCGAGTATGCTCAAGAAGAAGGAAAGGAACGCGATATACCGTGAAGAGATCAAGGAGACCGTTCGCTTGAGCCGAGAACTCTCCAACCTCCCCGGAGGGTTAGCAACGCACAGCTCGCCAGTGCAACCACCGCTGTGCACCGACATTCGAACAATCCGGCCAAACCGTAGGCTACCTCCCCGCAGAGGCACCCAAGCCGCATCCCGGGACGTAATCCGCAAGCCGCCGAAGCTCCCGGGAATTCATCCACAATCAATGAGTTGAGGGAAGACATATGGCCCTATGCCACGAGGAATCCTCCTCTAACTATGGCTCAACTCGTAGCACTGCTCGTAAGGGACCAAACCCGATGTCGGGCCGTCCTAACCCGATCGGGTCAAATCCATGCATTACCACCTAAGGCCACCAAAAGCCGACGGAGCGATTGCAATCCGCCGCCCGAAGACACAAATTCCGTGAAAGAGGACCCGATCCTCACTACCTCAAGCGTACTCAGCGAACATTTCCTTCGTCTCGCCACCTCTTCATATCCTCACAAGCTCAAGCTAGAGGAAAGCCCGGCCCGTACCATGGTCCCCGTGGACGCAACCCCGCATGAAGTCATTCGATGATCGGCAACATCCACTATGGCAACATTATCACCTTCACAGATTTGGACCTTCCAAAATTTGGGGCCGATCACAATGAGCCGCTCTACATCACAAACCAGCTTAGACGAGCGTCGCCTTCCCCGCGTGTTGGTAGACGGAGGTTCCGAAATGAATGTCTTGCCCGCCAAGATGATGGACCCGCTGACATCAAGCCCACGTATCTTAAGCCTTCACCCACACCGTCAAGGCCTATGACTCTACTTCCCATACAGCTTCTGGGTTGCTACTCTTAACATCTCGGTTCGGCAAGCGGATGATCCCCACCGAATTCCAAGTGTTGGACATTCCAATCACTTTCACAGCCCATCCCGGGCGTCCCCGGCCGCATCAAATCAATGGCGTGGCATCCACCCTTCACCGCGCTCTTAAGTTCATGCAAGGCAACGAAGCTAACCACAGCCTACGGCGACAGCCACCACCGAGGGGACCAAAGACCAACGACATTCCAGTTGTTAGAAATCAAGCATAATGACGACATGCCATTAATCGGATTCACTGAGACCTCCAAGATCCAAATATGCAACGTGGACCTTCCACTGTCTCACGATCGATTCCTCCCGCCATGAAGATGATGAAACTCATGAACTTCATCCCAGATCGGGGCTCGGCAAAAGGCCGCAAGGCCAACACCAAGTTATTGAAGTCAAGGACCACACCACGGTCCAGGGGCTTGGCTATGTGCCAACACCGACTGACATCAAGAAAGACAAAAGGCTCACCCGCACCAAGGCAGCAGCCCGTAAAAGGGGAACCTCCGACGGCACACCCAATCTCCGGCCTTACAATTTTGACCTCGCTCATTACTTCACCAAGGGAACCAAGCAGAACCGAGGGGACCGACAAGGGAACCAACAGCAGTAACCGAGGGGACCAACGAGGGAACCGACAAAGAAATCGAGGGGACCGACAATGACCCGACAAACAGAATCCGAGGGGACCGACAAAAACCGATGGAAGATGAGAAAGAAGCAGGATAGTCGCACAGAGACTACAGAAGAATGGAACAGCCTAGCACGGGACCTCAAGCGTTTCGTAGGACTCAAAGCTAATCCGATAAGGGAGCGTTCCTCGACATCACAACTCTACCTCGACCAACCGCCACCACAACCAAAGACGAGTACACACTCAAGGGAATCCTGCACTTGGAGGAGCAACTCAAGGTACTCTCCATGGGAAACAAATTGTTCTGATCACCACCGAGGCCACATTCGAGACAAGAAGTCCAAAGCGTAAGGAACCAGAGTTCATAGAGGATGCTCTCGACCACTCTACAGAGTCCTGCTTGAAGAAGTCATGGAGTTGCCAAACTTGATCGATCGGGGCTCCGACAATAGCATGATTGCCATGATTGGGACAAAGCAGGCTGCCTCTCGATCCCCGCACCCTCATCAAGCATCCAAGAATGCCACCGAAGAATTGGGTAACTTTCACCGACCAAGGGCAAGCCAGCAGAATTGGAAGACAAGCCGGGCCCGCACCCACATCTCCCTAAACCCGGTCTCAAACCCTCTCGAGCCGCCTCCTGTCGAGTCCAGCCCTTCCGAGTCATCCAACGGCCTTACGCCTGAGGACTATAATAATGTAGCCAATCATGTATTCCCGTTCTTGTGTAATGAAAAGTCTCGACCTTTCTGAGTATCCTCTCATTGCCACTTTAACAACCGATAAGTTAACAAACAACTTAAAAGACGTTAATAATTCAATTGATAAAGAAGCGTATACATTAAACGAACAATACATTAAGGAAGTTCTCGAGCGTGTAGTTGACCAAGAGGACAACCGGCCCAAGCCGCCGAAGAGGTTATGACCAAAGTGAACCTCGGGGGTCGCCGCAAGAGCCTAAAGAGACACAAGTGGGCGCTTTCTTCGCCGATGCGTAAAGAGAAGCCCCGATAAGCCTCCTCCGGAGTATGTTGACGTGTTCGCCGGTCATACCAAGACATGCCAGACTCGATCCTCAATCGTGGAGCACAGAATTCCCCTGATCCCGAATCCAAGCCTCGTCAAATGTAAGCCGCGCAAGATCAAGCCAGAGTGGTCCTTGCAAGTAAAAGAAGAGATTGAGAAAATGCTCCGAGTTGGTTTCATCGTAGTGATTGAGTACCCGACTTGGCTCTCCAACATCGTGACGGTCACCAAGGCCAATGGAAAGGTCGATGCCGTGTGGATTTCCGGGATCTCAACAAGGCCAGCCCTAAAGATGATTTCCCACCGCCTAACATCGACATGCCGGTCGACACCACGGCAAATTTCAAGTAAAGTCCTTCGTGGACGGGTTCGCTGGATACAACCAGATCAAAATGTCCGAGGAGGATCAAGCCAAGATCGCTTCACCACTCCGTGGGGACATACTGTTACACGGTCATGCCGTTCGGTCTAAAGAACGCCGGGCTACTTACCAGCGGGCCGCAACAGCCTCTCTTCCATGACATGATTCACAAGGAAATCGAAGTATATGTCGACGACATGATCATCCACTCCAAGGGATCGACATGCAAAGACATGACAGATCCGAGAAAGTTCTTCAATAGACTCGTAAAGCACTCCATGAGGTTGAACTCCGGCAAAGTGCACCTTCGCGCCAAGCGCGGCAAGGTACCGGGGTACATGGTTACGTAAAGAGGTATCGAAGCCGATCCCAAGAAAATCAAGGCCATCATCGACATGAAGCCGCCTCAAACCCCGACGTAAGTAAAGAGCTTCATGGGAAGACTTCGCACATCACCGCTTCATCAACCAGCTGACATCTTCTCGCGAGCCCATGTTCAAACCGATGAAAAAGAATGCCGACATCAAATGGGACTCCGAGTGCCAAACATCTTTTGAGAAGATCAAGACCTACTTGGTTAATCCCCCACCCCGTGCCCGCCACATGAAGACAAGCCACTACTCCCGTATCTCGACAAGAATGTACACGTCAATCGGAGCAATGCCGGCACAAGAACGTAAAGATTCCAAGGTTGAGCATGCAATCTACTTCGTAAGTCGAAAGCTTCAAGGAAGTGAACTCAAATTTACTCAAAGATCGTGAGAAAACTTGTACCGCCTTGGTATGGGTAGTCGGGAAACCGAAACACTACATGCAGCCGTATTCAAAGGCTCCCCGGTCTCCAAAGTGGACCCCGTCCGATATCTCTTTGACAAGCCATCCCTCGTCAATGCGGCTAGCCAAGTGGTCATTCTTCCCGGGCCGAGTTCGACATCAAGTACATGGTCGAAAATCAACAAAGGGTAGAGTCATGGCACATCACCCGCCGACTTCCCGAGCAAAGGAACCTAAGGGTCCCGATCCGCAATTTCCTGACGACGGAATCTTTTCACTTGACAAAGAAACCGCCGGCAACTCTTCTTCGATGGGGCAGCCAACAAGAAGGGGAATGGCATTGGAATGCTCCTTGTCGATCCCAAGGACGAGCATACTCCCATAGCCATCAAGCCGAATTTCAAGCAACCAACAATGCAAGAATACGAAGCCCGTGCAAAGAGGTTTGGAAGCCGCCTCGAGCGCAACATCTCGTAGCCGGATGTATATGGAGACTCAAAGATTGATCATCAATCAAGTGTCCAACAAATGGAAGACGGTAGATTCTCGCCTTCGAAGTACCACTCATACATGGAGGAGCTCATTGCTCGCTCAAGGACATCTCTTTTCACTATTTGCCAAGAGACAGGAACCGCTCGCGTACGCCCGGCAACCTCGCCTCTCTTGTCGAAATTCCCGATGGGAAAGCAAGAAACCCTCGTAATAGGCAGACGGGAAACACCCGCCTATTGCCGTGAGATCGAAAAGAAAAAGAAACGATCGACGAACCCCGGTACAATCAAATTTACCAAGCACTCCAAAGCGGAGAAGCTTCCTTCACAAATGAAGATGGAAAATACAAAGAAGGGATCAAAGCCAAAACATGATGGCATTAAAATGCCCGGCATCCCACTTCGTCATTCTCGGGGGGTATGTTGTACAAGAAGCGCCACTCAAGGGCCACTCCTTCTGTGTAAACAAAGAAAAAGCCATCGAGCTAATGAATGAAGTTCACAACGGAACCCGCGGTCCGCACATGAACGCCCGAGCATTGACACGTATCATTCTCCGTATGGGATACTATTGGATATCAATGGAAACAGATCGCATCCAGCTTGTCCGAAGCCGCGACAAATGTCAACGGTTCTCCAACCTTAATCACATCCCACCTCACGAACTCTATTGCATGACTACGCCATGGCCTTTCGCCACATGGGGAATCGACGTCATCGGCAAGATCACTCCTCCAGGAGCAATGGTCACGAGTTCATTTTAGTCGCAGCCGACTACTTCACCAAATGGGTAGAAGCCGCATCGTACAAGGTACCGAATTCTAAGAAGGTGGCCGAGTTCATCCGAGAGAACATCATGTGCCGATACGGAGTGCCCAACGAGATCATCTCCGACAATGGGACTCACTTCAAGGAGATTGTGACCAACTACCGACCGACCCGTAGTCACACGTCACAAGTCTTCTCCTTACGTACCACAAACCAATGGTGCAAGAGAGGCAACAACAAAACTCTCGCCATGATAATCGTAAAGATGACCACCAGAGGTCGGACCGGCCCGAAAAGCTACATTTAGCCCTCTCGGGGATACGTAACGCCGCCGTAACCGCCACAGGGGAGACTCCATTCGCGCTTACCTACGGAATGGAAGCGATGTTGCCCGTGGAATTGGAAATTCCATCCCTCCGAGTCCTCTTGGAAAACGGGATCAATGAAGTCGAATGGCTACAGAGCCGTCACGACGAACTTGCTCTACTCGACGAGCGCAGATTGAAAGCCATGGAACATACTCGAGCCTACCAAAGCGTAATGGCCCGAGCATTCGATAAGAAAGTCAAGATCCGAGACATCGAGAAGGCGACTTGGTGCTAAAGGAAAAGCCTCCTACGCGTACCAATCCCCTCTGAAAGTGGGAGCCTACCTGGATAGGACCGTTCGTGGTACAAAGAATCTTCTCCGAAGGAGCCATGAAGCTAGCAGACTTGGACGGAAACCCTTTCGTTAACCCCGTGAACGGAAGCAAGCTCCGCAGATACTTCGTTTGAGGAAGAGCACGAGTCAACTCTCCTTCCCCATACACCGTCCCTCGCAAATTAAAGTGCTAAAAGAGTAATACCCAACTGGATACATTCCAGCTAATGATCCAGGTAAAAAACAGGGTCGCACTTCTTTTGTCTTTGTTTTTCTCAAATTCACCTAAAGTGTCGAACTACGGTGACCTGAGCCCCTTAGTCCAACTGTAAAAGGGGAACGTAGGCAGCCATCATTGGTTCGATCTAAAAAAAACAAAAAAATACAATAAGCATCAATTGCTTGTGTTTCGAAATACTCTTTTCATTTAACCTACAAATTCATAACGGTTAAAACATTCTTTGATGAGTTCAAGCACGGTCAACTCTTGACTCGCTACACGCTAGCAAAACTACAATAAAACATTAATCAACTAATGTGTCTGCAATGACAATGGGTGGATACTGACAAAGAAGGTCAACCTAGTTTCCCGTACTAGGTCCTTCATCCTTCTTCCCTTCCCTTTTCCCCGCGAGTGTTCTTCACCTTCGCAGAAAAATTCCGATAGGCCTTCTACCCGGCTCGTGGACTCTTCCCGATGCCTCCGTCAAGCCTCGCGGCCGTCAACGCAGCCTCTTTCTCTAGCTCGTCTCGAGCCGCCTCGCTTCGAGCCATCATCACAGTGCTTTGATTGGCCTCCCGATCAGCACTTGTCTCATAATCGCCCATGGCATCGCCAAGACGATTCCTGTGGTTAGCCCTTGCTTCGGTCCTCCTCAAGGTCGAGCCGTCCAGTGATCGCACCCAACACCACTCCGTCTCCACAAGATAGCCATCTCGTGTCTCCCCTATACACTCTTCGTACAGCCGTATATCAAGCGCCGATGCACGCCTCTCTCCGTGAAAGAGAACCCCGGCAGAAAGGACGTGTATTGCCACCACCGGTGATCGCCAATAGCGTCGAAGGATCTTCCATCCGCAGAGATCCCACCTCAAAGGTAGCAACATAACTCGTATCGGGCCAAGGGCACCTCGCCCACTCGCATCGTCGCAGTAACCAATGATGGAATATAGAAAGACGTCTCGAGACATCCCCGCACTCGACAACCAATGCACCCTCCCGAGCGGTCCTACAAGTCTCAGAATCTCCAATGGGGAACCCACCATCGCAAGTGATGCGTGCAAAGTCTCGGCCATCCAGAGCTCCAGCCGCCCGATCGCCCTATCACCAGAGGACGCCGAGAGAAAGACCAAGCGTCACAAGACATTGGCACCTCGTGCATCATCTCGTAGCCTCTCCTCAACCACATGGTAAGCATAGCGGGACTCCCTCCCCACATGACGCCACGGCCGCCATCCGACCTATACCAGGAACGTCTCGCCCAAGACCACGGCACGATGTCTCCCCACTCCGGCATCGCCCACCAGTGTCCAAGACACCGTGATGGCACACACCTGCAGACGTGAATGTGAACAGAGTAGCAATCGCGCACGTAGCAAACGCTGTCCCACGAAAAGACGCTCCTCGCCTCCGCAAATCTTTCGGGCAGCCCCAAATGTCAACGTAATCAAGTATCCTCAGACGCATCCCGTATGCTTCTCCAAATGAGATACCAAACAAAGACACTAGCTTCTCAACAAAGGGCCATGCCACCAAAGATACGGAAGAACTAGCTGCTCCGCCTCAGTCCTCCTGCACGGCCCGGAAATCTTCAAACGTAGGAGTGACTTCGTTGTACGAAAAGCCGTACACATTCCTCCGTACGTCCTGTAACCGAGACGCGGCTCTCAAAAGATCTCAATCTGCATGAGCTCCTTCAAAGCCCAAACAGATTTAATCCCGTAATAGCCTTCGAAAACCCTTTGTTCTCGCCTCGTGTGGTTCCGTACTCCACGATCGAAAGTTGTCCAAATATCGCTCTTGCATCCGAGACGATAACTTGGGAAAGTGGAGCCATGAAAATGAAGGGAACCTTGGAAGTTTGAGAGAATTCAAATGTAATGATCAAAAACTATGCGCAGCTTTCTTAACCAATTGCAAAGCCGAAACCGCAATTTTAAGAATCTGAAATTCATTCCAAGTCCGGCCGATTCTCTCGCAGCTTGACTTGGTCAACTCTACTACCACCGCCCCTAAATTGGAAACATTTCCAAACAACTCCCTCGTTCACCTTTAAGAAATCTCGCGTGCCGCCCATGGTTTCATTCAACCAATATCGCATCCCTTCCGCCCTGCTCGTGCAACAATGCTGCAAATAATTAATAATTAGTGCATACATGCTCAATTTTTGACCCGTTCAATTTTTAATGCATTTCTCATTTTATTTATTTTTCATTAACCTACTTCCTTATTTGCCAAAAATAATAGAAGGTGATCACAAAATAAATATGCGAAGTGTTCCCGCCTCACCTGCGCCTTTTTGCAAATACAGTTCAAATCAAATCATTCCGGACGATACAAAAAAAAAAGAAGAAAGAAAGCAGTAAAATAGGACTACTCTGAGTCCTGCTCGTCATCCGTGCACTCGACGCACTGCTCCGCCGCTGCCGGATCCGTCGCAAACAGGAACTCGCCAAATTCCTCCAAATGAATAGGCAAAAGGCCTCCTCGGAGTACGCGAACTCGAGGACTCCCCCCTCTCGTGCCCTGAGTGCGCAGAAGAAGGAGCTCCAAATCCCGCCATTCCGCCCGCGAACTGGCCGAACCCCTGTGTAAAGTCCTCCCCACCAGCTGTGGGAGCAGGCGAATCTCTCGGCCTAGACGGCCCCCGATCACGGACATCCACGCTCCTCCGGGAACTGCACCGTATGAACTCCACGAGCCTCCTAGCGTAGACGGACCACCCGTCCACCAGCCTCATGGCGTCGTTGTACGTACGGCCGGACTCTTACTGCACCAGAAAAATATTTGCCACTTTGGCCCCTCAGCTTTATGCAGTTCCAATTTTACGCTCGTCTCCAGACGTTAAAACTCCTAATGGTTTTCACCATTACTCAAATTCTCAATCGCGACCTTTCACGGTCCGATTTCAAACCTTCAATCGCGACCTTCCACGGTCCGATTTCAATTCTCAATCGCGACCTTCCACGGTCCGATTTCAATCCTTAATCGCGACCTTTCACGGTCCGATTTCAATCCTTCAATCGCGACCTTCCACGGTCCGATTTCAATTCTCAATCGCGACCTTTCACGGTCCGATCTCAATCCTTAATCGCGAACTTTCACGGTCCGATTTCAAACCTTCAATCGCGACCTTTCACGGTCCGATTTCAAACCTTCAATCGCGACCTTTCACGGTCCGATTTCAATCCTCAATCGCGACCTTTCACGGTCCGATTTCAATCCTCAATCGCGACTTTTCACGGTCCGATCTCAATCCTCAATCGCGACCTTCCACAGTCCGATTCAATCACTCAATCGCGACCTTTCACGGTCCGATTTCAATTCTCAATCGCAACCTTTCACGGTCCGATTTCAATCCTTCAATCGCGACCTTCCACGGTCCGATTTCAATTCTCAATCGCGACCTTTCACGGTCCGATTTCAAACCTTCAATCGCAACCTTTCACGGTCCGATTCCAATCCTTAATCGCGACCTTTCACGGTCCGATTCCAATCCTTAATCGCGACCTTTCACGGTCCAATCTCAATCCTTAATCGCGACCTTTCACGGTCCGATTTCAATCCTCAATCGCGACCTTTCACGGTCCGATTTCAATTCCCAATCGGGACCTTTCACGGTCCGATCTCAAACAGTCAATCCCGACCTTCGCGGTCCGACCCCCACTCTCCTATCGAGTCCTTCGCTGTTCGTCTTACCGGCAACAGCAATAAGCCTGAACCCCAAGGTACGAACGCCTTGCAACAATCCCTCTTCGGCCATCCTCGTAAGCCCGAACACCTTTTCACTTCAACAAGTGAACATTCATCTCCCCGGCCGCCAGTCGTAAGCCCGACCGTTCCACCTCAGCGGCAGCTGCAATAAGCCCGCACAACAATCCCTCTTCGGCCATCAAGGTAAGCCCGAACACTCATCCTCAAGGATAAACTCGGCAACAGAATAAGCCCGACTCCAAGGCACGAACGCCTTCGTCACAGGATAAATGTATCCTCGCAACTCCGGTTTGAGGCGCCACACGCCCTCATCAGCATCGCAACTCCGGTTTGAGGCGCCACACGCCCTCGTCAACATCGCAACTCCGGTTTGAGGCGCCACACGCCCTCGTCAGCATCGCAACTCTGGTTTGAGGCGCCACACGCCCTCGTATGGTTCAGCAACTCCGGTTTGAGGCGCCACACGCCTCGAAGGTTTCGAAGTCCTGTGCAGCAGTACCTCGCGAATGGTCTCATTCAGTTTAGACGCCTCCTAACATGTCTCGCCGTCAAGGTCCCCATGCGGCCCTTGCCCCCTTTCGAACTACGATCGGCTTGATTCCCGCCGGGATACGTAGGAAACCTTTCGCTAATGGTCCACCACCGACCGCCTGCATCTCTTTCAAAGTAAGGCATCCCGATTTGGATCCTTATCTTTTCAACGACCCCACCTCCTTCGGAAGTGACATCGCTGAGGGGCTAATCAGTACCCAAATCCGGATCGTCAAAATTGCCGAAAGTTAACCGAAATCCGTTAATCGGCCCGCTCCAGGTTAACCGAACTCGTTAAACTCCCCGTTGCTGCGCTAACGAGACGTCCCGGGACTGCCCCGTGCATCCCGACGTCGAACCGTACTTAATACGTGTCATCACACGTAAAAGTACGTCTTTCCCGGAAAAACGCACTTTTCGGCATTTTTCGGGGGCATTTCGGACATTTTCCGGACTATTATTTTAAAAAACGGACAAAACCGGGACCGGGGAACGAACTCCCACATGGCCGGGTGACTCGAGGGCACGTGGCAGCCATGCCACCTCCCTCTAGTCACTCTTCAATCACAAATCAAGGCCAAAAGACCAAAATACCCCGATTTGCAAGCCAAGTCCTACGGACTCCCTGTGCACATTTTCTGAAATTGCCAGCAAGTCCTTCAGATTCTCAAAATACCACAAAACCCCCTGGATTCAGGCAAAGTCCGTCCGGACTCCTACTGCATTTTTCACCTATAAATAGAAATGGCTGTCAAAGCCAAAAAGAGAGGATTTTTACACCAAAATTTCACCTCCTCCACGGCCCAAACTGGTTTACACCCCTTCCGAGCTTCCGTTCTGTCTCGATTCGCGTGAAACCTTCGTATTTCAATCAAATACGCCCCTTAATACTTTGAAACAACCTTTCAAACTACTTTTCGTGTCCCGTACACACCTTCCGAGCCAAAGGAGTCGACCCTAGCCATAGGTATAACTCCCTCTCTCTAAATCTCTCGTTTCGTCTCGGCCACGCGCCGGCCGCTACAACCGTTTCGAACGTCGTTATCGAAATGTAGACGCCTCCGTCTAACGGGGTCCGATACGTTTTAGCCCCTCGATCCTCTTCTCTTTCCGTAAGAGAAGTAATCACGGGTTAAAACGGCATTCCGACCCCATTCCGTTTACTTTCCGTCATTTACCAATTCCGGATCGATCGATCCGTTGATTGTCATTTAATTTCTGTCATTTACAAATCCGAGCCGATTGGCCTCGTTGATCGTCATTTACAAATCCGAGCCGATTGGCCTCGTTGATCGTCATTTACGATTCCGAATCGTTTGATTCCGTTGACACTGCTTTAAATACTGTCATTTACAAGTCCGACCCGTTTGGATCGTGATAGTATTTACTTTTCAAAGTCCGAGTCGCAACCCGATTCGTTGATCGCATATCATTTAAAACGCATTTTTCCCGTAAAAATCGTTAACAATGTAATGCCCGGTTCAAAACCGGAGTTCGTCCGTCGAACTCTCTTTCAAAACTCGCGACATGACGTTTGGCCTCCAAACGCTCATCTTCAAACTAAAAGCCGCCATTTGACACTCAAAATCATTTAATACGCATTTTTCCCGTAAAAATCGTTAACAATTACACGCACGGTTCAAAAAACCGGAGTTCGACCTTCGAACTCCTTTTCAACTCAAAGTCGACGTTTGCCACGCAAACGCTCATTTCAACTCAAAATCGACGTTTGCCACGCAAACGCTCATTTCAACTCAAAGTCGACGTTTGCCACGCAAACGCTCATTTCAACTCAAAACCGACGTTTGTCATTCAAACGCTCGTCTTTTCAAACAAAGTCACTTAATCAACGTTTGTCATTCAAACCAAGATTAAGCTTGTCATTCAAGCCTCCATTTCAAAAACACACACACACACACACGTTTTCGAGAAAGGTAGAAAGACTCGTCATGCGAGGCGTTTCGGGCGATTTCGTAATACTCTACCCGAAACGTAACGTGACCTCCGAACCTAACAATCTCTGGTACTAAAAGCTTTTTACTCGTTTTTGCTGCCAATAAAAATTACCCCCATTTTCAAAGCTTTTTCCTAAGTTTTTGCTACCAATAAAAACGACACCATTTTCAATAGCCGTTTCTCAACGTTTAGGCTCAAAATACAAAAACCGCGTGGCGACTCCTCATTTTTCCTTCCCATGAAGCGAGGTCTCAGACATCAACCCTCCGCAAAAGACAACCGCATTTTGCGCCCGCGCGAAATCCCGGGTAATTTCAGGGTCATAGTAGTTTCCCCGAAGCGAAGGTGGACCGTATGGGTAGTGTCCCACCACCTCTCCCTGATCTCCTGAAGGACATGGGGAGTTCGCCTCATTCCCTGGATATTATCAACAAAGGTAAGGAGCCCCATTTGAGCCATCCTTGCCCGAACTCCGTTCAAGTCCTTGACTTTGTCCCACAAAGCCTTGGCAAACTTCGGGCTCCCACGGCAGTTTTTGGTTGGCCTATACGACAGCAAAACAGAGGAAAAACAAGGGAGCAACATTAGAGATCATTCCCTGGCAAAACTTCAGAGAAATAAAAGAAAATTTTCATTGAGGCATTTCATCGAACACTTGGCGTGCACACAAGAAATCCATGCCCAAAGATGCATTCAACTACCTAAATCGATCCCTCCTACAATCCAAGATATGTAGGGAAGTCATACATATACAATCCAACATCAACAATCAACAAAAATGAAGCATGCATCAAAATAGAACCAAGTCCTAGACAAAAGAGAGAAAATGGCCAATTTGATGAAATTGGGGAATTCAAAAGACATGGATTCAATGCAATGTGGAGCATGAAACAAGAATTAAGAAAGAAACTCTTATCAAACCCTCCCGAATGGAATGAGAAATGTGCATAGACCGATCAAAAGTGAGGTCATCACTCAGATAGTCCTTCCCGGGCAAATAGCTACCGAAGGTTGGGTTCTTCCTTTCTTGTGCCATTGATGATGGAAGAAGAAGGGATTAAATGTTGATTGAAAGAAGAAATCAACAAACAAGGCACCAAAAATCTCAGGAAAAATGCCTTGGCTCAAGCTTGGAGAGAAAATTTGAAAATGGGTGTTTTGATTAAACACACCGCTACTGTTATATTACCTTAACAGTCATTGTCTCGCACGATACAAGCCATCTCGCGCGAGATAACCCATATGGAAATGTACGAAATTGTCCTTGACAATAAGCGTCTACGCAACGTCAAAATTCAAAATTTTGACACATTTACCCTTGGAAGTGATACACTAGCAAGGAAACATGGAAAAATCGGGATGGAAAGTCACGGAACGAGCCAAATGTGACACCCGCGCAATTGCCCAATACGGCACCAGTCGCCCGAAAATGATTGATCCAGAGATCAAGTCACCTAGCCTGATTCAGAGCCCAGACAGGTGAATCGCCAAAAGAAAAGACCGATTCGGCCCCTAGACAAGTGAATCGTCATCACAAAAGCCAGATTCAGAGCACGGACAGGTGAATCGCCAAAAGAAAAGCCCGATTCGGCGCCCAGACAGGTGAATCATCAAAAGAAAAGCCCGATTCAGAGCCCAGACAGGTGAATCGTCAAAATCAAAAGCCCAATTCAACACCCAGACAGGTGAATCGTCAAGATCAAAAGGCCGATTCAACTCACAGATAGGTGAATCGTCAAATCCAAAAGCTCGATTCAACACCCAAACAGGTGAATCGTCATCCTCAACAAAAAGCCCAATTCGGAGCCCAGACAGGCGAATCGTCACAAAACCAACAGGACTCAAAGGACCAGACATGTAAACCTTTGTCTCTAACATATTTCCCCACAGGTTTGGAGCCCAGAGAGGCGAATCTTCAGACAGACAGGTATATTCAGAATTGGGTCTTGATTTGATTCCTCAGTATGAATTTACCTTTTCAAAAACAAGATCTCCTCGATATTCAAAATGATTTTCAAAATACCTAAAGCCGCCTTTTCATGTTTTGGAGTCAAACTACGTTATGGTCTGATTCTCCGATAGAGATACGTAGGAAGCGGAGCGGCTCGACCATCCTGATGTCCAGAATGATATCTTTTCTATCGTTGACATGACTTCTTCCATAAGACTTGTCGACGAGGGGCTTTGTAGATACCCCATTCTGAACCCATCGGAGCTAATTAATACCACTCTAAGTCTTGCCTTGAGTCAAGAGTATAAATCCACAATTTCGTCATGTTTCGTTAAGTTTTGACTAACGACCGTTAGTTTGGACTAAACTGCATACGAGATAACGAGGGAATGACAGAATTGTCTACTGACAGCCTTGTCTCGCGCGGAATGTGTGTGTCTCGCGCGTTACAAAGCTTCTGCAGACCTGCAGAAGCCAGTCTCCTCGTTGATTTCAACCTCTTTCGGGATAAAACCTTATCAATCCGGCCATCCAATGAGATTTGGGTTCTTGAACCTTCCCAGGAGATTTTACCTCTCCACCTTCACATCTCTAACACCTATAAATACTTGAAGACTTTCAGTATTTTGGCACAGACTTTTCAAGTCAAAACCCTCCACATTTACTGGTTTCTCTCCCTAAAAGATTCCTATAAATCACCCCTAAAATCACATAAAGTTTGTTTGTCAACCTTGTTAATAAACGAACATCGAAGCTCGAGTCAAGGACCGAGGCGAAGCTCTGTCCACATCAAGATTCGACTCTAAACTTGAGTCGAAACTCTGTCCGAGTCTCTTCACACGAGGTAATCTTCCTCCTCCCTTTCTAATTGATTGTTAGAGTGGTATAATACATCAAACCTAGGATTGGCCTAGAGCCTCTCCAAATCATGGGGATGGTCTCGAAGCAATCGATCCTATATTCCGTTTAACCTCGTTAAATGGATCTTTTTACTTACTTATTTAAAACGTCTTTTTCTTTGAAAACCTCTCTTTTTACCAAGACCGATCTCCGGATTGGGTGGAATGGGTGCTCCTTGACCTTCCCATTCCATAACCTAAGCTCCGAACCCAAAATCTCTTTTCAAATGGTTTTTTCTATATTTCCAAACAAATAATATAGGTGGCGACTCAAAAAGATGTATAAACAAAAGAATTCACGCATCGCTACCGCTAGGTCATATTGTCATGGTTGACGTATCAAAGGCTTGATGACATGATGTCATGTGGGCATGGATGTATATCCGGGACGGAGCATCATCTGCGTGTAGCTTCGGAAATCAAGATCGGGACAAGATTTTAACATGACCTTTCATCGTCTTGCTTGTGCAAGGGATCTTGAGTTCCGAGTTTCGACGCAGAAAATGGCCGGCAAGGGATATGTATCCAGAGGCTGTATGACACGGACTGGGTAAAAACCAACCGAGTCTGGACAGAGTGTGAGGCAAGCATGCAGGGTTAACACTGGCTAGGATGGGATGTTTGGAATGATCCCGTGCGCATGCAAGAGGCCTAGGTAGATCAAACGGACTGCAACTGAGACCACTCCGGGTTGAGGGTTGTAGTATGTAGTGTACCGAGGCAGCAGTGCAAGTAGCGTACGGTGTACTGAGGCAGAAGTGTGAGTAGTGTGCGGTCACTAAAATTCTTTTTCTGAGTAAAACAGAAGTTTTTTGAAGAATTTTAAATGTATGTACACAGATGTATATTGAATAGTATTGCGGGACAGACCGAGATGGCGTCGGGAAGTGCTGGTGTCTGCGAACAGAGCTTCGACTTGCCTCGGGATTGTAATGTGTGTACTCGGGCAGAGTTTCGACGTGCATTGGAATCGCAGGGATCATTGACTGGACTCAGTCAGAGGTCCGGCATGCGTCGGGATCATCAGTTGTGCTCGGGCAGAGTTCCGGCTTGCTTTGGAACGGATCGGGATTGTCCGGCAGTGCTTCGGGATGGACCGACGCCTCGGGATGGACCGAAATGCCTCGGGATGGACCGACAAGGCTTCGGGATGCCTCGAGAGTGCCTCGAGGCAGCTCGGGAGCATCTCGGGAGCGCTTGGCATGTTGGGTTTTACGGGTCCATGCGCAGCGAAATTAAGCATTAAAAACATAAAACCCAAGAAGCCGTAGGATTTGTTCTATACAATTAACTTGAAAACTATGAGATAGATGTAACCAACCTTGAACGCTTTCCGTTCATGAGCTATCGAACGATTTGATTATGTGATTTCGAATCACAAACTTCGTTCTTCAACTTGCTTGAACTCTAGGTCTTGATCGATGAACGAGCGAAGACCCTCTTTCGGTATCCACACCTTTGAATGAATCCAAGAACAATTTCTTGAAGATTGCTAGATCCTATAAAACCTTGGAATAATATTGAGAATATGTTTGTGAATTTCTATTGAGAATTTTGGCTAGCTTTCTTGGGTTGACAGACGTTCATATTTATAGTACATTAGTATAGAATATGAATCCTAATCAAATTAGGAAAGGATTCTGTCAAACCGCCTCAGTGGCTTGTTGTGTCGCACGACCACACACAGCACATGGCCTGTTGTGTCGCACGGCCTAACAAGGCCAGTGAGGATTTTCTCAATCATTCTTCCAATGGTTTAATCAATTCATTCTAGTTGTGTGTGATCCAATAGGATTACATTATGTTGGCAATGAGTTCGATCATATCGACCCTCATAAGACATAAGCGGACACTAGCAAGTCATTATGTCTACCCAAATAATGTAACGTAAGAGTTCACGTTTCCAACGGTGCACTTCCATTTCTCCCTTTGTCTCGCGATGTTATATTGAACACAAGTCATGGTCCTCGTCAACTTGTATTTGTTCAATGCTTTCTCGATCTTGAGTATAATGATAGTTCCAATCATATTGGGGTACGGCCATACACTTTCATCATTATCACTCATCGAGGGGCCCAAGCAAAACATCTCTCTTCCGAGGGACAAATTCCATCTTGACTTATCATCCTTCCCATCATGAATCCGATCATGCCAAAGATAGCCTTTATAGATATTGTGTTAAGATACCGTTTGACTAAAATCAAACATAACTTTCATCATATGTAAGGTCATGATAATCTCAGGTCTAGGGACTAAATGAAGTAACCTTATGAGATTTAATTATGACATTTGACCATGACATAAATCTCATGCGGGTCAAGTCCAGTCACTTGTTCTCTAACAAGTACCCGTAATTTCAATGTGCATCTCTATGCATATAATCATCGTATGATTATCCATTGAAAATTATACTAATTATTCTCTTAATAATTAAGGACGGAGATTATTATAAACAAATATACAAAACATATATAATAATCAAATGATAAATATCTCATATAATAATAAATAATGTCAACAGATAAGTCTATCAAACATAGGCCTAGGGCATAACACTAATAGTCTCCCACTTGCACTAGGCCCAATCTACCATGTATCGAATACCCATGGACCTAACATGACCATCATGCTTAGCTTGCAGGAGAGCCTTAGTTAATGGGTCCGCCACGTTGTCATCAGTGCCTACTCTGCATATCTTTACGTCTTCCCTTTCACATATCTCTCGGATAATGTGGAAACGTCGAAGTATATGTTTGGATCTCTGGGAAGGCGATCTGGTACTCAAAGAAAAGACTTCCACTAGAACCAACCCACTGGGAAAATGGGAACCAACATGGATCGGCCCTTTCGTGGTTCTGTGAGTACCCCGACCCGAACTCATGTTTTAGGTCCACTTTCCTTGATTTTTGGGCTCATGTATTTGCTAAAAAGCAATTTGAGTCCAATTATCCAATTGCCCACTCAACCCATTGGGCCTGCCATCCATTCGAACCAACTGTGCCAAAAAGCTGTACGCTGTCATCCGATACAGGACGACCCCAAGGCGGTTTAACTCCTTCTGTCGGACGACATGGAGCTTTCCATCAGCCTGCCTATAAATACAAGGCATGGCTGATCATTTAAGGAGGACTGACTGGGAGGATCTTAGTAAGGGGGGAAACTTTGTCAAAATAGAGTCTCATCCTCTCTCTCTCATACACATACTCACCTCCCTCCTCATACATACACATACCCAAGCCAAGATCCAATGAAAACCTTCCTTGTTGGTGTGTTGAAGGGGTAAGCACCATACTATTGGTGTCTTTACCTTGTGGACTACAATAGGTAGCCACTAAACCCTCTTTCTTTCTCTGATCAACTCTTGCATACATCTATATCATCTTGCATGCTTACTTGCTTTGATATTATGTGAAATATTGGGGATTTTGCATGATAAAGGTGGTGGAGAGGTTAATCTCCCATATTCACTTCTCCCCACCTCAGATCTGAACATTTGGTGACATTAGCACCATTAAAGTTTGAATCTTTGTTTAGTTTCCATAGAGTTAGGAGGTGATGGCTACATGAAAATGGCCATAGATATGTGATTCATCACATTTGGCCATTAAAGCCATGTGATCCTCCCATAATACTCACGTAGTGTTACTATTCTACTGTTTTCAGTTCATAAATGTAGCTTGGTTTGCTTCAGGGACAAGTGGAATCAATCTGACTGAAGGGCACTGAAATAGGCTGCTTGTGTCGGACAATACAGGACTCTCAAGAGGTCCTGTGTCATATGACATAGGATTCCCAGAAGGCTATACAGCTTTTCTTGGACTTCAGATCTATCAGAATTGATCCCCCTTTTGTAATCCAAAGCTTGCTCAAGCAGTTTTGGCTCATTTACCACTACTTAGGGAATCTAAGTTCTATTTGGGTGCAATAAATTGATGGAGGCAGTTTTCCATATGAACATGGACATTCTCGGGTGTCCCATGTCATATGACATCCGTATCATTCAAAGTCGATCTCGACTTTGCTCACTCCAATCAACCCCAAAATGAGCTTAGACCCTGAATAGTGTTCCTTCATGGTTGAAATAATCTTGTCCCAGATTCCAGAGCAGCTTTGGTATTGTAAGAGGCAATCTGACCAGGAAGACTCCTGTCATCCGATATCCCTCTCTGAGGAAGTCCTGTGTCGGACGACACTCAAAGCTTCCTGAGCAGACTGTCTCTAGCCCTTCTGCCTTGTTATACAAGTCTTCATATGTAGAGGGTGTGGCCCCCTATCATGGCTCACAAGTTGTATTCAGTCTCTATACTATCAATGAAATTCCATATTTGCATGCCTTGCTTGTTGACACATTTTGCACACACATCTTGAATAATTATAATTGTCCAAATTTTGATTGAAAGTCTCGAAAGAGGCGTGTTGGGTGAACTCCCCAGTTCTTCCCAAACACGTAACCAGACCCCCGAACTCAAAATCTCTTTAAAAATAGGTTTCTCAATGTTTTCCTTTAAAAACGGCGTGGCGACTCCCAAAATTCTCAAAATCCAAAAGATAAAACAAAAATTAATTTCCGGAGGCCGTTCATTCAGTGGCGACTCCGATGGGGATTACATTGAAAAACTTTTGTTTTTGGAAAAAAAATGAAGACGATACTTGGTATATAGGTGGAAACCATTAACCTTCCTGTATCGCTCCCTAACCCGGGGCTTGGGATAAATTGTGGTCTAATAATCCCACGTACCAGTATCATTCTTCTTCTTTTTTGAAAAAATAAAAAAAGAGAAAAAGTTTTTCTTAAGAGGGTCTAACTTTCTTTAAATCAAATTGGACAATTTCTTCATTCTCCTTGTGTGTGAATTGTGTCATTTTGTGTGCTCTTGTGTGCCTTGCCATGATTCTGTGCCTATATGCTCTATATGCTTTGGTATGTGGCATTTTTGGGAGATAGGGCTTCCCCTTTGCTATCAGAACAGGGCAGGATGATTCTGGAATACAGCTGCTGGTAATCTTGACATTTGGGACAGTCCCCTTTTGTCGTGTTTTGGACTCATTCTCTTGTTTTTTCTTTTTTTTTGCATATTGCATAAAAAAAAAGAAAAAAAACAAAAATATATTTTCCTAGAAATTACCTTCACACTACTCGCACGCTACCCACACATAGAGTTAGAACCCGGGAGTGTACGGACGGCATCGCGGAAAGTGACGTGTTTCGCCTAAAGTCCTCCTAGCCTGTGGAGTCAGCCAACACTTGTCCGTGACACACTTTATACCGTGACCGGTTGGTTTTTGGCCTAAATACTTTTTAAAACATTTTTCAAACTCGATTTTCAAAATTTTCTCACAAAGTCCGAGTCTTATTCCATCTACAAAATCTTGGCATACTTTCCCTCTTCATGCCGGAATTACGACGTAACTCAACGTAAGTACACGTCAAAACATTGACATGTCTCAATGTAGGTACATGTCGATTTCTCGACTTGACTTCGCAAGAGGTCATGATGCATTTTCGACATGTGCCAACGTGAGACCATGTCAAATTCTTGACACGTACTAACGGAAGGTTATGCCGAAACTCCGCCATGAAGCGACGAGAGGACATGCCGGATTTTTGACTCGAAAAGAGGAGAGGTCGTGCCGAGCTTTTCCAGGATTTTACCTGCAAACTGCGGTCTCGTACATTCAAACGTACTTTAGACCCTCTCTCCTCCCGAGTCTAGACGTTGACTTGGACTTGTTTTTGAAAATCTCGAGTTTGACTTGTTTTGGCTTGTATGCCCATAGGTTCGTTCTCCCTTTCGATTGGTGGGTTCCACGTACCCTATAGGACCTCTGTCGGGATTGTCCGTCCCGGAGGTGCAATACATGTGGAATACAGGGGGTCTATAGACGTAGTGATGGAACCCATTGATCCAGGAATAGTGTAGAATGCAAAAAAGAAGGTGTCCCCCTTTTCCAACCATACCTAGGATTAATAAAAATCATTTTAAAAAAAAAAAAGAGCATATGCATCAGTCCGTCCTAAGCCTATCCTCTCCCCTACCTAAAGCCGTTCTCTCCCCCTTTCAGCGAGCAAGTATTGGGTCAGAGTTCCGGGTGGCGATTAATCAGCTTCTCTCCGGTCAGGGATCCGTCTTCAGCAGTCTCAGATAGACCATAAAAACCGTCAATTTCAACATTCCAGTGTTAAGGATGGCCGATGTAGTAATCAACAATGCTGATGACCAGATGCTAGGTGGGGCCATCCCAGCTCAACCCATACCCCACATCTGGTATGATGTGTGTGATTGTGAAGATTGCTTGGAAGATGAATATCAAGACTGGATCAACGAGGATGTTCCTTCAAGAAAGAAAAAAAAAGAGGAAGTCCATGCAACAGAAATTGAAGGAGGGATACAAAGCTGGAGACGAGAGTGTGGGAACTTTAGGGGAACCCTCAGGCAAATTTGACTACTACGTCAGTTACACCAAAAAGCCCGTCAAGGAAGCAGCCAGCCAATACAAAGTCCAGCCCGACCCTCCCATCGTCATTGATCCTCTTGGGATAAAGAGTTCTGAGTTTGTCGCCACTGTGAAGTCCAACAAAAAACTGGCTGATCTGGAGGCAGAATATAAGACTCCCATGGAATATAGAGTTAACCAAGGCTGAATCAAGGTATCTCCCGAGGAAAGCTTCATCAGCATCATCCAGGTTAACACTCCTTTTGGCCACACAAATAAGGTTGTGATATCAAAGATCGGTAGAGAGGAGATGATTTATCCGCAGGGTATTGACAAGATGAGCCAGATCCCTCAGCCAATGAGTCCGGTTTTCATGAACAAGCTAGCCAAAGGATTGCATCAGGTTTATCTAACTCCCCGCACCATCTTACCAAGATACCGGCTTACCAATGATTTCCGACAGATTCCTCGATCAGCTTGAAGTTTCCAGTTTTCTGAAGGACGACAGCAGGAGAACGTAAGAATCCAATCCATGCCAAAAGCTTCGAGTCAAATAAGTAGTGTAGGGTCCAGAGTCAGTCAGCGTTCTTCGAATCCCAGTCCTCAGAGTCTTTTATTATCGAGTTCGAGTCTCTAGATAGGTCTGATACTCTCACGGCTGATGATCATCGCCGTGTCTTTACACTACTAGAATCTGTTCAATTACTCACGGAATATTACCCACGGAATATTCCGTGGGTATTACCCACGGTATTACCCACGGAAAAACCTAATTACCCACGGTTTAAAAAAGTTAAAGTAAAAATTTAAAAAAAAAATTTCCCGCGGAAATTCCGTGGGTAAACGTTCAAATTACCCACGGAAATTATTCCGTGGGTATTGTCGACGGAATTTCCGTGGGTAATTGGTATTAATTACCCACGGAATTTATTCCGTGGGTAATGTGGACGTTTACCCACGGATATTTCCGTGGGTAATCTGATATTTACGTGGGTAAACTATATTTCCTTGGAATTACCCGCGGAATGGTTTCCGCGGGTAATACCCACGGACATTTCCGTGGGTAATCTGAAATTTCCGTGGGTAAGTTTTTTTTTTTTTTTTAAATAACACGAGAATTCCTCTTTCTCCCTCTTCCTCTTTTCTCGGCGTCGACAACGATTGGCGAGCTACCATTGACGTGAGCTCCCTCTCTATTAGGCGGCGATTGACGAGCTTCTAAGTCGGCAACCTCCATTCATTACACCGGATTTGTCACTCCGGCGCCCATTTGGATCTCTTCTCTTCCTTCCGACCACCTCCTCAGTGTATTCCCTCCTTCTCTTTCCCTTCTGGCCAGTTCAGCCGTCCAATTTGCAGAAAGCATGTAAAAAAAATTGGAATGTAATCCAATGAATTAGTTAGTCTGTTTTTTTTTTTTTTCATTTTGATTGTGTTAGGTTCCTGATCAATAAAAGATTCAGATTTTATATTACTCCCTAAGTGAAATTCAAATTAATGTTCGTTTTTCATGTTATGGGTATTACGAAAATAGGCGATAATTTCAGTAATCGAATGAGCTTGATTGTTAGGCTATGAAATTTGGAATGATGAAATTTTGACATGTGCTGATGGGAAAATATATGAGAGATTATAACAATTTAAGTTGTAGTACAATAAACAAGTTTGATTAATGGGTCTCAACCAAACAAAAATAATGAAAAATGACAAAGTGGATAATGACAGATATTCCCCCAATAATGTACTTCACTGATTAGGTATTGCAGCCCGTTATTCCACTAATTAGGTATTGCAGCCCGTTATTCCACTAATTAGGTATTGCAGCCTTTTTCAATGGTTCACAAAGAAGTGTTACTACGCACATTGTCCCAAAATTTTCTATTTTTATTTGTCCCAAAAAAATTAGTCTCATTTATAAAATAAACTTTTAAGAAAATTTGATCCCTCAATGTAAATTTTTGAATGATTCTTGTTAGCAAAAGCTTTCTCCACGAAATATTACCCATGAAATATTTCGCCACTATTACTAACAAAATATTTTTTGTTACCAATATATTCATGAAGATCAAATTTAAAAAAAAATTAACGAAATATTGTCGAAAAAGAGTCCTTATGAAAGATCAAATTTTAAAAAATTTAACGTAATATTGTCGAAAAAGAATCCTTATTATTATCTTTTATTTTTATTGTTTTCTATTTTATATTATACTCAGGGTTTTTCACCTTCATTCATTCGGAAACCCTCTTCTTCCCGTCGCTCCCTCTCTCCCCAACCCCTTCAAATTCCCCACCGCAGTCACCGCCCTCCCCCGTTGGTGACCTCTCCGTCCCTCCCAATCCATCAATCGTCGCCTCCTTCCTCGCTCCACCGTAATCACCGCCCTCCCCCGTCGGTTCTAGCGTCGCCTCCTTCCTCGCTCCACCGCAATCACCGCCCTCCCTCGTCGGTTCTACCTACAGGATCTAATCCGATCAAAATTTCCTAATTTGATGTTGGTCAACGGAGGTAGTATAATTGATTCAATTGTTGAATGCTAGCTATGGTTCAATAAAATTGCATTTATTTTATGATAGACATGGGTTCAATTTGTTGAGAATGCTGAGTTTGTGGTTATGGTTTCTAATTGGTTCTACAGGATCTGAATCCGAGCTTCAATTCTACTTGTTTTAAAGGGAATCATCTCCCAAATTCCTCCAGCTTTGTCATCGTCTCCACTCCGTCGTCCTCCGGCGGCTTCAGGTAACGCTCGTCTCTTCCATCTTTTCTTCTCTCTGCTCTTCAAGCTTCCATGTCTTTTTTTTTTCCTTTGTAGAATCCTTAATTTCTAACTAAAACTCAAAAGATCGAAGATGAGAAATTAGAAATTAGAAATTTAGTGATATTAATAAGTTAGTAATGCAAGTGATGCTAAAAAGCAACCAGTTGAAGAAGCTTGAAATTTGTTCTGCTTCCTTGAGGTCCCTCTCATCAAATTGGTCAGCTCCTAAGGAAGGTAGAGCAGCTTTCACTCCACCAGTCCCGAGTGCAATTAGATAGAGACCTGTGAAGAGAATTGCTTCTTGACCCCTCCCTGCTTCCTCACATTGAGCCATGGGGCCAAGGGCAGCATCCTTGCAAGGAGAGGGTCTCAGCTGTGTGAAGTGTGCTTGTACCGCTAGGAGAGCATATCCCTGTAAATTGATGGTCCAGAAGTAAATCGTTGGATAATTTTGATACGTACAAACCCTAAATGTTACTCGTTCCTTGGATGATTAATACTCCATCATTCCCTAAATGAATGCCCATTTTTCCAAATAAATTGTCCCTAAATGAATGTCCTTTATTTAGGAAATTACTAAATTCATATTTAAACAATATCATTTCCAATGTGTACCTTCAATACCACAGGTCTATAAGGGGAAGAGCAATATTAGCAAGGGTACTTGTGCATAATTATTACTAGAAGTGCCTAACAGTCAATCTTTATAAAGTGTCCCTCAAAATAAAAAATTAACATTCATTTAAGGACCGAGGGAGTAATTAACTTCACTAGAAGTATTTACCCTTGCGATAACTTATTTGAATCATGATATGGGTGTGTAGATAGGTATTAATTGACGTACCACCACTTCGAAGGATCCGAAGAGAACACCAGTCTTGAATCTTGATAAGTAGGTGTCTGAAATAAATCCTCCAAATAGTGATAATAAAAATGCAGTCCCCAAGAAGTTCGTAAGCGTTGTGGCTGATTTTGTTATGTTGAAGTTCATGTAACTGTAGAAGTAAGTTACCATGCTGAGAGCATTGCAGATAAATGCCATGTTTTCAAGTCCCATCAACAAACAGACAAGTCGTTACAAGCACATCTTGATAATTAAACTCCAATCTGAAAAAACTAGGATAAATTGAGATTTAACTATATTTCAGTATCAGTATAGGAGATGTAAGCTAATATAGTACTCCCTCCATCCCATAATAAATGTCACACTTTCCTTTTTGTTCTCCCAAAATAAATGTCACGTTTCTAAATAAGAAAATAGTCTTGGTGCAATTTTACCATGTTTTACCATGGTGCAAGCAATGTGCAAACAAGTAAAGCACATTCCTTTAAAATGTTGACAAGTCAAATGCGACTTTTATATGGGACGGAGGGAGTAATGAGGGTCTGAAGCTGAATGCTTCCATTTCTGAATGCACCACATATTTGTAGACAGGAAACATCTAGAAGTAGAAAGAACTTCGAGTCTTGTATATGCTTGGTGGCAGCTGCAAATTTTTATTGACTATTATAAACAAATGTTAATCTCTTAAAGACAGATGATTCTGAAACTTGTGGAATGATCTTTATAAGGCAGGTGATTGGGGGCATTGGGTACTTACTGTCTTTACAACACATGAATTGTATTTCTTGTTGATAATAAATTATACTATCTTCGTCGTAAAATCAATTAAAATTTCAAGTTAAATTAAAGTAAAATTTAATTAAAAATTCAAGTAAATTAAATTTTTTAAATTAATACTTAATGCTTCTACCATGATGTATTAGAAGTTATTTCACAACGTAATGTTGTCAAATCAATTTAGTGGTGTTTGTATAGAATATAACAACATGCATTAAACTAACAAGATAGACGTAAAAGTTACATATCAAGAGAGAGAGAGAGAGAGAGAGAAAAGGTTATAGATCTGAAAGTGATTTTTGTTTCCTTTTTCTAGTTTGTATTATCAATATGAATTGACAGAGTTATGCAACCATTTTATACAGTCTGGACTACAAATAAAATTGCATGCATCTGAATGTGAGATTGACAGCAAAGAGAAGTATGCACAATGCAGTAAGACATGTCTGAGATAAAACAAATGCCTGCGCTTGGGTTGTGTACAGGGGCTTAAAGTACTTCAACTTTCTACTTTACCGATCTCAAAACAAAGTGTGGCATGCTACCCAATAAAGAAAACATAAGTCAAACAACTCTTCTGAAAAACTTAAAGAGAGCTAATGACAAACGGAGAAACAAAAAGAAAGACGTCTTAATAAGCATTCACACATATAACTATGATCAACATAGCAGCAATTCTGACAATCAAATAGTTTCAATCTAGAAGCACTTTTGGCGATATTCCCTCAAAACTTTAACAAATATAATGAATTGCAGTATTGGTGACTGATTGCGCTTCTCAAACATGGAAGTAAAACAAATACAACTTAAAAATCCCAAAAGTTTTTTGACAGCCACTTGTGTGTTCCTTTCAGTTTTAACCTAGTGTACATTTGAAGTTCCATTACTCAAATCTTAGAATCGATCAGTACATGAAAGGGGGTTGTCAAGGTCAGTAATGGTGAAAGGTTAAGTAGGTGACACTATCTCTTGTTATATCAATGCAATGCTCAACTTAAGATTAGTCACCCTAAGCAGCCAACATAGTATAGTTAGACATCTGGTTTACTGAATCGTACAAAGAGCAATCATGCTGTTGATGGTGCTCATGTTATTCCTATATGCACAAAGAATTCTCATGTTCTCTTGTAGTCCTGTTAGATGAACTGGATCAGAGTCTTCGTTTGGTCTTTCAGAACCTCACATTTCGTACTTCTAAATCAAATGATGATACAAATTATGTGGAAAATGGCCAATGAAAGATTGTCACACAATCGTCATTCTGAAATTGTGAGTGATGTTGATGTTAAAGTTACATTCTGTACAAGTAATTTACAATTAAACCCCAAACTCCAAATCCATCTTTAATCATCAGAATGTGCGGTTAGACTGCACAAAAACAGAAACAGAAGTTAATTTTATCACAGATCAATATACCAGTCTGTACAGTCTAAAAGCTTGATGAATACATTTCACCTGAATGTTACTTTATGTATTCTACATTATGTATAACTCATACCTTGTTGTGCTCAGTGATTTTGTCATCAGTAACATACCCCCTCAAATTGATAGTGCTAAACAAATTTAGTACAGACATCTTGCTCAACAAACAATGTAACTGCAATGAACAGAACTGCACATGTGTTGATCTCCCTTCTAAAAGAGCCAATTCCTTTGGTTGTTTCGCATACAAAGTTAAATTGATATAGCAACTGCATATGTGATGTGATGGAACGTTACAAATAGTTGCAGTCAAACTGTTGGCTTCATATATACTCCAACTCACTGAAGTTGCATGAGGTCCCAATTATGATTTAAAAAGTATCTTTCATTCTAGAATTTTACAAGTTCTGCAGATAAAAACAGTCTTCTTGACATTATTAATTGTTTTTTGTTATATATTGAACAGGAAACATATGTGAGGCGTGCTCGTGAAGAGGCTATTGAGGAGGGAATTATCGAGATTGAAAGCACCGGACTGCCTCCATTTCGAGCAGGACTTTGGAAGACCATTACCATTCATCACGGGCGACAAAAAGGTGACCGATTGCCCGGATTCGGAAATCATGGAGCTGCTTTCTTTGACTTGCCATTAAGCAGCCGTTCTTCGCAGTCTTTTTCTTCCTCCAGTAGTGTGGACTATGATGCTCAAATAAGACAAAAGGATGAGATTATAGCAAGCCTGACTGAGACACTAAACACCCAAGTTGACACTCGTGTAAACACCCAAGTTAAGGAAATGGAAGAGCGAATGGAGGAACGATTGCGGCAAGAAAAGGAACAAATGCAGCAAGAGAAGGAAGAGATGCGGCAAGAGAAGGAACAAGAGAAGGAAGAGATGCGGCGAGAGAAGGAACAAGAGAAGGAAGAGATGCGGCGAGAGAATGAAAAAATGCGGCAAGAGATGCAGCAACAAATGCAAGAAATGATGAGATCTATGCTCCAACAACAACTACAGCAACAACAACCTCCTAGTGGTAATAACTCTAACTCTTCTATTGGACCATATCTAAATTCAAATGGAACTTTGAGTGGAACTGGGCGTAGGGGTGGCCGTGGTGGTAACAGTCGTAAAAGTTGAATTTGACTTGTTTTTATTTGGTTTGGAGTAGTAACTTAACTACTAGACTTTTTTTTTTTGGTTTGTAATATGTTATGTTGTTTAGAGATTTGTACGTGTTAATATTTTATTTGTGGTTTGGAAGACATTGTTTAAGATTGTTTAAGAATTGTGTATATTGTTTGTGTGAATGTTATAAAAGTATTGGATTTTTGGCTTTTACAGGTGGTTTTTTATATTTTCAAATATTTTTTTTTCAATTCTGATACAATTACCCACGGAAATTTCCGTGGGTAATATTCAATTTTTTTCACTTATGATAAAATTACCCACGGAATATTTCGTGGGTAATTGAGTATAAATTACCCACGGAATATTCCGTGGGTAATTTTCCAAATTACCCACGAAAATTTCCGTGGGTAAAAAAAGAAGCTAAATATTATTTTTTAATTTTAATATTACCCACGGACAATTTCGTGGGTAATTTGGAAAATTACCCACGGATTATTCCGTGGGTAATTTATCCTCAATTACCCACGGAATATTCCGTGGGTAATTTGATCAGAATTGAAAAAAAAATTGAAAATTACCCACGGAAATATCCGTGGGTAATTTTATCAACATTTTTTTAAAAAAATTCCGTGGGTATTTTATTTTATTTCCGACGGATATGTTTGCTTATTGACGGAATTTCCGTGGGTATTACCCACGGAATTTTCCGTGGGTATTACTCACAAAACTTTACCCACGGATGTCCTACGGACAATTTCCGTGGGTAAATGAATATTACCCACGGAATTCCATGATTACCCACGGAATATTCCGTGGGTAAATAAGCTGTTTCTAGTAGTGTTAACTCTGTCTTCCCTTTTGTGTTGAATGAAATGGTTGACCTTTCTGCGTATCCCTTAATTGCCACCTTAACAAATGATAAGTTAACTAAAACAAATCTTAACGACTTAAAAGTGGTTAATAATGATTCATTTGAAGAGGACACAGACTTTTTAGATGAAAACCTTTTAAATGATAATATAAAGCAGGTTTTTGATCGAGACGACAATCGGGCCCAAGCTGCCGATGAGGTATTAACTACAGTGAATTTGGGAACTACTGAAGAGCCCAAAGAGACACAGATTGGTAGTTTCTTCGCCGGGGAAGAGCGGGAAGCCCTCATTGATTTGCTCAAGAAATATGTGGACATATTTGCCTGGTCCTACAAAGACATGCCCGGGTTGGACACTTCAACTGTTGAGCACCGAATACCCCTGGACCCAGAAGCCAGGCCTGTCAAGCAGAAGCTCCGTCGGATCAAGCCAGAGTGGTCTCTCCAGGTCAAAGAAGAAATAGAGAAGCTGCTCAGAGTGGGTTTCATTAGAGTGGTTGAATACCCGAAGTGGTTGGCCAACATAGTGATGGTAACTAAGTCGAATGGCAAAGTCAGGGTTTGTGTAGACTTCAGGGACCTGAACAAGGCTAGCCCGAAGGATGATTTTCCCTTGCCCAATATCGATCTGTTGGTGGATACTACTGCCAGTTACGAAGTCAAGTCATTTGTAGACGGCTTTGCGGGTTACAATCAGATTAAAGTCACCGAAGAAGATCAGGAAAAAACTACCTTCACCAGCCCTTGGGGAACCTTTTGTTATACGGTTATGCCCTTTGGTCTGAAGAATGCCGGTGCCACTTATCAACGGGCAGTCACTGCGCTCTTTCATGACATGATCCATAAGGAGATCGAGGTCTATGTTGATGATATGATTATCCATTCCAAGGGATCAGATGGCCAACACTTGGTCGACTTGAGGAAATTCTTCAACCGGCTGCGGGAGCATGTCATGAGACTGAACCCAGCAAAATGCACTTTTGGCATAGTCCGAGGAAAAGTTCTGGGATATATGGTCACAGAACGGGGAATTGAAGCCGATCCGAGAAAGATTAAAGCCATCATGGAGATGAAGCCACCAACGACAGTCACAGAAGTGAAGGCTTTCATGGGTCATCTCCAATATATCAGCCGATTCATCCACCAGCTAACCTCTATTTGTGAGCCGATCTTTAAGCTGCTACGGAAGAATCAGGAGGTTGAATGGAACGAACAGTGTCAAACCGCCTTCGAGACAATCAAGGCCTACTTGGTCCATCCCCCAATCCTGTGTCCTCCGCATAAGGACAAGCCCTTGTTGCTATATTTGACAGTTACAGATACGGCTGTCGGAGCCATGCTTACGCAAGAAAAGCCAGATTCAAAAGTGGAAAATGCCATCTACTTCATCAGCCGGAAACTTCAGGGTAGCGAGTTGAACTATTCAGCTTTAGAAAAAACATGCACGGCTTTGGTATGGGTGGTCAACAAATTGAGACACTACCTTTTGGCGCATACAGTACACCTGGTGTCAAAGATCGATCCCATCAAATGCCTATTTGGTAAGTCTTTTCTATCATCAAGACTTGCGAAATGGTCTTTCTTTCTAGCCAAATTTGATATCAAGTTCGTGACCCGCAAGGCAATCAAAGGCCAAGCTGTGTCAGATCATTTGGCAGATTTTCCAAGCTCAGAAGCGCCCGAATTCGAACCCCAATTTCCAGACGATGGAATTTTCATGATAGAAGGTACAGACCGTTGGCAGTTGTTCTTTGATGGTGCCGCCAACAAGAGGGGCAATGGTATCGGCATGGTGTTGGTTGATCCGAAGGATGTGCACACCCCCATTGCTATCAAGTTGAATTTCCCGGCTACTAACAACGTCGCGAAATACGAAGCTTGTATAGCTGGCCTCGAGGCAGCTTTAGAGCGAAATGTCGAAAAGTTGGAGGTGTACGGAGACTCTCAGCTAATCATCAATCAGGTGTCCAATAAGTGGAGAACTGTGGACCAGTACCTGCAGATGTACTATGCTTACATGGAGGAACTGATCAACCAATTCAGGGAGGTCACATTCCACTACCTACCCTGGGACAAGAACAGGTTCGCGGACGCCCTGGCCACTTTAGCCTCTTTGGTAGAGATTCCAGAGGGAAAGTCAGTAAAGCCATTCAGAATCGGGAGGCGTGAAAACCCTGCCTACTGTTGTCAGATTGAGCTAGAAAAAGTCGATGACTTGTGGTATAGCCAGATCTTTCAGTACCTTAAGCATGGCGAAGCCTCGTTCCCGACAAAAGAGGACGGTAAGCCGAAAGAAGGTCTCCGCGCCAAAAGTTTACAAGAGTTGAAAAGGTTGTCTGCACACTACGTTATTCTGGGAGATGACTTATGGAAGAAAAGGCACCGAGGGCCACTTCTACTCTGCATCAGCAAGTCTAAGGCCAGAAAGGTCATGAAAGAAGTCCATGGTGGCGCATGTGGACCACATATGAATGCCCGAGCTTTGATGTTCAGCATACTCAGGATGGGTTATTATTGGATCTCCATGGAGACTGACTGTATTCAATTTGTGCGAACCTGTGATAAGTGTCAGCGGTTCTCCAATCTCAACCATATGCCTCCCCATGATCTTTACTGTATGAGCATTCCTTGGCCATTCGCAACTTGGGGGATCGACGTTATTGGAAAGATAACTCCTGCCGGCAGTAACGGGCACGAATTCGTGTTAGTCGCTGTGGATTACTTCACCAAGTGGGTTGAAGCGGCATCCTACATGGTCTTAAACTCCAAAAAGGTAGCCCGTTTTATAAAAGAAAACATTCTGTGCCGGTATGGGATTCCGAATGAGATTATTTCCGACAACGGGTCACACTTCGAGGGACATACCGACGAACTGCTCGCAGAATTCAGGATCAAGCGACATAAGTCCTCCCCTTATCGCCCTCAAACCAATGGTGCTGTCGAGGCCACGAACAAGAACCTGGAAAGAATCATCCGGAAGATGGCCGAGAGGAGCCGGGATTGGCCTGAGAAGCTTCACTTGGCATTATGGGGCTATCGTACTTCAGTAAGAACAGCCACCGATGAAACCCCGTTCACTTTAACATATGGGATGGATGCCGTTTTGCCCATCGAGTTAGAGGTACCCTCCCTTCGGGTTCTGCTGGAAAATGAAGTCAACGAAATAGACTGGCTTCAGAGTCGACACGACGAGTTAGCTCTTCTGGATGAGCGAAGGCTTAAGGCGATGGAGCACATCCGGGCTTATCAGAAGCGCATGGATAGGGCCTTTGACAAGAAGGTACATCCCCGCGACATTAAGGTGGGTGACTTGGTCCTAAAAGAGAAGCCGCCGAATCAACTCAGTCCTTTGGGCAAGTGGGCGCCAGTCTGGGTGGGCCCGTATTTGGTGTAGGAGATCTTCTCTGGTGGGGCAATGAAGTTGACAGATTTGATGGTAACCCCTTCATGCACCCGGTGAACGGTGACAAACTGCGCCGCTATTACGTTTAAATCGAGTCTTCCCCTCTATTAAAAAAAAGAGAAAAATAGAAAAAAAAAAAAAGAAAAACAAAAGCGCGAAAATAATGTACCCAGACGATACTGAAAACCTCTCAAAAGGCAGTCCGTGCAAAATAAAGGGCGCGCTTGGTGCTAAAGAATATACCCAACTAGGCTGAAAACCCTAAAAACGGGCGGTCTAGGTAAAAAACAGGGTTGCACCACTTGTCCCCCTTCTATCTATCCATTTCTTAAACACAAAGGTTAATTGGGTCGAACTACGGAGACCTGAGCCCCTTAGTCCATTCTGTAAAAGGGGAACGTAGGCAGCCGTTCGCGGTTCGGTCTAAAAATCATAAAAATCACCAAATCCTGTCAACAGTTGTATTCGTGATTACCAAAATGTGTCTTGATTAAGTTCTGAAGTAATTTCAACTTTCATCACATTAATACATTCATTTATGAGTTCAAGCACGGTCTACTCTCGACTCATTAACATTAGCAGAAATAATATCTTTTAAAAGGTACATCTAGATTGTCTGTGTCGGCAACAAGGGATACAATGACCGGTCACCTAATCCTAGTCACTCGTTCCCACTCCCGAACTAGCATTCTTATTCTTCCTCTTCCTCGGTCCTCGGGAGGTCTTTGGCTTAGCTATCCCAAACAGTTTTGTCTCTCGTCGTCCCGACTCAGGAATAATACGAGTCGGTGAGTCAACCAACCCGATAGCTCTCAGTGCCGCCTGGGCAGCCCTCTCCTCTCTCAAAGCTGTCCTCCGGGCCATAACTTCAGGGTCATCTCTCATCTTGGCCCTCCTCTCTACAAGTCTCTCAAAATCTGATGTTGGATCGTCAGTCACGTTGTCTGGGTCAGTCAGCGCCTCAGCATCACGTAACTCCCGGCTAGTTGGGTCTCCTCCTCGGATCCCTCGGCAATATACTTCAATGGTGTGCTGAACCGGTCCCATATGCTCCCCATACCAAATGAGATACAAGGTGGACAGATATGTGATCCCCCGGGTCTTCCATATCGGTGTGTGAGCGGGAAAAGCTGCTCCCAAAAAGACCCTGGCAAAGAATCTGAGAGTCCGGACATCAGTCATGTCAAGAGGAACGGTATCCCGGGCTATCTGCTCTCTGTACCCATCAATAGCCTACTGTGGGTACCCATACTGCCTCAGAACAAGTAAGGGGATGCTAAATGATGAAAAGTACAACCCCGGCAGCCTCACGACAGCAGAGTCAACCTGCCTGCCGCTCATGGTCTCAAGCCTCCATCTGAGAACCCAATACTGAATGTCCATGGTGGTATACCTGGCCAATCACCTCTGCCAGCTCTCCTGCGAAGTCTCCGGAGCCACTCGCCTCTGCTGTGTAACCCAGGGTGCTACAGTCTGCCCTACAGGTAATGGGGAGATAAGTCTTAACCGCTCAAAGAGCCATAATGATAAGAGACTGGGGCTGCCGCATCCCATGTGCAATGACCCTCCAGCCAGTCGGTCCATCCCATGATATGTCTCCGCCAGCAAAATGGGAACTATGTCTCTCTCTCCCTGCCCGGGCTGGATCTCAGTCAATGTGGTACCTCGAGAACCCCGCATCTGCCTAACAACTCCAAGCAGTAAACCGGAGCACACCCCTTCATACTCACAAAAGCAGTATAGGGAGATCATAATCAGCATGAAAATGTCCATGGCCGCGGATAGATCAAAAAGCTCCGGACATGATACAGCCAATCGGGCTATCTGGGCCAGGTCAACAAAGGACAGGTCAAGAATCAGATCAGATACCTGCTTTGTGTGAAATCCCAAGAAATCGGCCAACTGTTCAGCCAAGGGTCGTGAATCTCGTGGGAAGACAGCATCTCTGAGCTAAGCTCCCCCAGTCAGTGCCCGAAATTCTTCGATAGTGGGCGTAAGGTCATTATACGAGAGGGTAAAGATATGCCTCTCGCGATCCCAGTGTCTAGACGCGGCCCGGAGAAGATTCCAATCTACCGCCCACTCCTTTAATGCCCAGATGCATCTCAACCCATATCGTTGGTCGATAACCCTCCTATTGTTGCTACGATGATGGCGGGTTAGATTGATGAGGTCGGAGTGAAATTGGAGCTCTCTGATCTTAGATCTCTCATTGTAATGCTCCATTTCGGGTCAAAGGTCGAATCTTGGAGTCGATTTTGGGGTGTAAGACCAGTTTGAAGTCTGCTGTGACTCCTGGAATGTGCTTTTTACGAGTCTGCCTTTTATAGAATGCTGGGGCTTGCTGATCAAGAAACCTGTCTCCCAGATTCTTCATGTCGGACGACAGGAAGGTTCCATGAAGACCTGTGTCGGACGACATGGAATGTCCCATCAGAACCAGCAGCAGCTGCAACTGCAGCAATTCCTCAGCAATCCAATGCTTGCTCAAAAGCCTACCCAAACATGTCCAAGACATCCAAAAACCATACATATACACTCCCCTTCACTCATCAAGCCCATGGGAGAGGATCCGGCATATCCAACACACCCACAGATGCATAAACGCCACCCAATACGTGAAAAATCACAAAAACACCCAATCACATCAAAAACCACCATTTTGTGCCATTCTTGGGACGGACTTGTGCATATGACCTAACAAATATACAAATAAGCAAATATTTCAGTCATCAAAATACAAAATGCAATAAAATACTTGTTTTACAACCCAAAAGGACAAAAATAGTGCATGCATCTCCTCTCTCTCCCTAAAAGAGTCCAAAGAATGACAAAAGGAGACTGCCACGATCACTCTGACTCAGAATCATCCTCCTCGGAGTCGTTGTCATCCTGGCCGCTGCCTACCTCCTCCTCCGAGCTGCTCTGCTCCTGGCCGGCGCCGCCACCCTCCTGCACCTCGTGAATCTCGCCATCAGAGCTATCATCCTCATAATGGGCCCAAGGCCGGGGCTCGCCATAATATCCGTGCCACACAGGCACTGTGGAATAAGGGGGCTGATAAGGATCGTCCTCGCCATTATCATCATCGGGCTGGGGCTGCCGACTCGAACCACCCGCCTGTGAGCTATAAGGAGCCAAAGACGGCCTAGGCCTCTTCTTTGGAGGCACGACGTTGCCAGGCTGGGAACTGCATCTCCCCTTCCAATGCTCTGCGCTCCTCTGAAACTGGTGCAACATCTTCACGGCCCCGGTAAACGCCTTGGCCACCGCCCTGAACGTCTTGGCTGGAACCTGTTCAATGAACACAAAAGAGGCAGTCAGAAACAATCAATACAGACAGTAAAGCAGTAAAAGGCTTGAACAGAAAAGAAAATATCGCTCACAGAAGTAGTCCCGCGGGGAAGCCGCAGATGTGGATGAGTCTCAGACATATCAAATGAGGAGCGGCGAATGGCACCCCCAGCCTCATACTCAAAAAAATCGGGGAGGCATCGGTATCTGCATCCCCGCTGCCCTCCTAGCGGCCATAACCTGAGGGGTCACTAGCCGAGTAAAAATAAACTGGCCGTAATTCCCATCATCAGGCAGCTCTGCAGTGTCGATACTGGTCCGCAACCGCTCCAAGTCAAGCAAGGTCCGGATATGCCAAATTCCCACAGGAGGATCGTGAGGGACGCGAGTGGCAGCGCCATAACCATGCTGCCTACAGACCCTCTCTCCCAAATACAGGGCATCTCCCTCCAGGCCAATCAGAAGCCTCCTCATCCGAGTCACCAAGGCAGCATCACCAACAATGTCCTCATCGTACCTGCCATGCCAGGGAAACAACCTCAACCCAACAGGGGTGCCCCTCAGAGCAATCATCATATCATGGTAACAGGCCATCTTACGGGGCTTCACCTAGTCCACTCTCCGGCTCTCCCTCGCCCCAAAAGTCCACCGGCGGATAGCAGGGAACAAATCTACAGCAATCCTCTCAGCCAGGGTCCAGGCGTAACATCCAAACACCTCATAGGCCCACACCTGAAATCAAAAGGCAAAAAGCTTTCAGTGTGCAGCAACAGTGATACAATGATGACAGAAAAGTCAATGCAGCAGTCAAGTTGCGCAAAAAATAAAAGAGCTTACCTCCAGAACAGTCTGATAAAAATCCAAAAAGGTCACACTGCCCCTGCTCACCTCATCCAGGCCTCTATAAACCTGAGCCAGGCCGGCCTCGCCCCATGAAAAAGTGGATACCTGGCTCCAGTCTCGAAGGGGCTCCAGTAGAAGAGTCAATGCCATCGTAGAGGCATTACAGAACAGGGTGTCGGAGAAACCAGCCCAGGCAAATGCCCTCACCAACTGCTCAGCCGTGACTGTAGCAGCACCCTCAGAGAAGAGGCAACACTGATGCATCAAAGCCGAATGCAAATCCGCCAGTAGGACCCCATTGCCCTTCGGACGAAGGGTCAGGCCAGTCAATGCTCTAATGGCGTCCGGGCTCAGGACACCAGGGTCCTCAGAAAAGATAGGTCTGCATGTGAACCGCAGACCGGTAATGGCAGTAAAATCATAGGGAGTGATGGTCGACTCACCCCAAGACAGATGAAGAGTGTGGGTAGAGTCCCACCAGTACTGCCTGAAGGCCCGCACCAGCTCCATGCTCCTAGGCGTGTCCCCTAAATATCCAACGGCAGTAAAGAATGGTTCGAGACCAGCAGCAAAAATCAAGCCCTTGGGACTGTCCGGCAAATCAGAGGAACCGGGAAAAGGCCCCAAATCGTGGCAATCGCCTCAGGCGACCCCTTGGTCCACAAAGCCTGCAGGTAAGCACAGCACAGGTATCAGAACATACTCATAATAGTGTGTGCATTCTTTCACCCATGTGCATTTTCAAAAAATCACCCAATTCTTTCAAAAGAAGAAAAAGAAAATCTTTTCAAGACAATGCATCTCATTCCATAGCATGCAATTCCTCTTTGGGTGCGATTTCCCCAAATTCTATCTCGAGCCCTATAAATCCAATTTTGGAAAGGAAAAGGGAAAGGTCGATGGTTTAGAATACTTACCCCCATTCGTTCCATGGTGGAAGTACGAAAATCAAGGCCCAGATAAAGCCCGTTTCCCTCCGGGAATTTCTTCCGTTTGTTCCGATCGACGAGCTTCCTCCTCTCGGACAACGATCGTTGCACATTCCTTCTCGATTCCGCTCGCGGAGGCATTGTCAATTCTTGATTGAAATCAAAATTGGGGGAGAAACTTTCAAATTTTTTTCTCTCTTTCTCTCTCTGAACTCGGCGGATGATGCAATTTTGGGTTCTGTCTTACGACCTAACTGTTTTAATTAAAATAGCTTGGGGAAAGCCCCATGTCGGACGACATCCACAATCCAGAAGGGGAGATTTTCCTCTTTTGCCCCTGGTCAATTTTGTCAGTCCCTCTTGACTGCCTATCATCAAAATTCACCACTTCATTCGGGTCTAAATGCCCATCTCTCTCAGTCTTTCCCAAGATCATTACCAAGATCCTTAGCCCGGAATGGCTATAAACTACCCGGTCCGGAAGACCGTACAGATTTTCCACACAGCAAAAAATCGCGGGTGACTTCCCAAAGAAAAATAGTCAAATTCGCGGGGTGACTTCCCAAAGAAAAACAGTCAAAATCGCGGGTGACTTCCCAAAGGAAAAAGTCAAATTCGCGGGTGACTCCCAAAGAAAAAAGTCAAATTCTCGGGGTGACTCCCCATCAAAATAGTCAATCTTCAGGGTGACTCCCCATCGAAAAATTCAAAATCCGTGGGTGACTCCCAAAGAAAAAGTCAAGTTCGCGGGTGACTCCCAAAGAAAAAGTCAATCTTCGGGGTGACTCCCCATCGAAACAGTCAAATTCGTGGTGACTCCCCATCAAAATAGTCAAAATTGCGGGTGACTTCCCAACGAAAAAAGTCAAATTCGCGGGTGACTCCCAAAGAAAAAGTCAAATCCCCTGGGTGACTTCCCTTGGAACTGTCAATCTCGGGTGCAAACACCCATCTTCGGGGTGACTCTCCTTGGAACAGTCAATCTCGGGTGCAAACACCCATCTCCGAGGTGACTCCCCTTGGAACAGTCAATCTCGGGTGCAAACACCCATCTTCGGGGTGACTCCCCTTGGAACAGTCAATCTCGGGTGCAAACACCCATCTTCGGGGTGACTCCCCTTGGAACAGTCACTTTTGGGTACAAAGCCCGTGGCCTCTCGTTAGCGCCACCTTGACGAACTACGATTCGGCTTGATTCCCCCACGGGATACGTAGGAATCCTTTTCATAAAAGGTCCAGCCGCATGACCATCATGGTCGATTTCCCCGGGACGCAAACGTCCATCTTTCCTGAACTACGATTTGGCTTGATTCCCTTACGGAATACGTAGGAATCCTTTTCGTAAGAGGTCCAGCCACTTGACCATCCTGGTCATCTCTTTTCCCCGCCGTTCGTGTCCGGCTCGGGATTCTCATTGTGTCGACGACCCCACTTCCCGTGGAAGTGACGTCGCCGAGGGGCTCTGTGAGTACCCCGACCCGAACTCATGTTTTGGGTCCACTTTCCTTGATTTTTGGGCTCATGTATTTGCTAAAAAGCAATTTGAGTCCAATTATCCAATTGCCCACTCAACCCATTAGGCCTGCCATCCATTCGGCCCAACTGTGCCAAAAAGCTGTACGCTGTCGTCCGACACAGGACGACCCCAAGGCGGTTTAACTCCTTCTGTCGGACGACATGGAGCTTTCCATCAGCCTACCTATAAATACAAGGCATGGCTGATCATTTAAGGAGGACTGGCTAGGAGGATCTTAGTAAGGGGGAAACTCTGTCAAAATAGAGTCTCATCCTCTCTCTCTCTCATACACATACTCACCTCCCTCCTCATACATACACATACCCAAGCCAAGATCCAAAGAAAACCTTCCTTGTTGGTGTGTTGAAGGGGTAAGCACCATACTATTGGTGTCTTTACCTTGTGGACTACAATAGGTAGCCACTAAACCCTCTTTCTTTCTCTGATCAACTCTTGCATACATCTATATCATCTTGCATGCTTACTTGCTTTGATATTATGTGAAATATTGAGGATTTTGCATGATAAAGGTGGTGGAGAGGTAAATCTCCCATATTCACTTCTCCCCACCTCAGATCTGAACATTTGGTGACATTAGCACCATTAAAGTTTGAATCTTTGTTTAGTTTCCATAGAGTTAGGAGGTGATAGCTACATGAAAATGGCCATAGATATGTGATTCATCACATTTGGCCATTAAAGACATGTGATCCTCCCATAATACTCACGTAGTGTTACTATTCTACTGTTTTCAGTTCATAAATGTAGCTTGGTTTGCTTCGGGGACAAGTGGAATCAATCTGACTGAAGGGCACTGAAATAGGCTGCTTGTGTCGGACGACACAAGACTCTCAAGAGGTCCTGTGTCATACGACATAGGATTCCCAGAAGGCTATACAGCTTTTCTTGGACTTCAGATCTATCAGAATTGATCCCCCTTTTGTAACCCAAAGCTTGCTCAAGCAGTTTAGGATCATTTACCACTACTTAGGGAATCTAAGTTCTATTTGGGTGCAATAAATTGATGGAGGCGGTTTGCCATATGAACATGGACATTCTCGGGTGTCCCATGTCATATGACATCCGTATCATTCAAAGTCGATCTCGACTTTGCTCACTCCAATCAACCCCAAAATGAGCTTAGACCCTGAATAGTGTTCCTTCATGGTTGAAATAATCTTGTCCCAGATTCCAGAGCAGCTTTGGTATTGTAAGAGGCAATCTGACCAGGAAGACTCCTGTCGTCCGACATCCCTCTCTGAGGAAGTCCTGTGTCGGACGACACTCAAAGCTTCCTAAGCAGACTGTCTCCAGCCCTTCTGCCTTGTTATACAAGTCTTCATATGTAGATGGTGTAGCCCCCTATCATGGCTCACAAGTTGTATTCAGTCTCTATACTATCAATGAAATTCCATATTTGCATGCCTTGCTTGTTGACACATTTTGCACACACATCTTGAATTATTATAATTGTCCAAAGTTTGATTGAAAGTCTCGAAAGAGGCGTGTTGGGTGAACTCCCAAGTTCTTCCCAAACACGTAACCAGACCCCCGAACTCAAAATCTCTTTAAAAATAGGTTTCTCAATGTTTTCCTTTAAAAACGGCGTGGCGACTCTCAAAATTCTCAAAATCCAAAAGATAAAACAAAAATTAATTTCCGGAGGCCGTTCATTCAGGTTCAAAAGATCTTCTCCGTAGGTGCCATGAAGCTAACAGACCTAGACGGCAATCCCTTCGTGAATCCAGTCAACGGAAGCAAACTTCACAGATACTTCGCCTAAAGAAGAACAAATTGTGCATCTCTTGGCACTCCATGTAGTGTCGAACTATGCAGACTTGAGCCCTCTAGTTCGGGGGAACGTAGGCAACCTTAATTGGTCCGGTCTAAAAACACACAAAAAAGTCAAAAGTTTGAATGTCAACCAAGACCTCCATCAAGCTACGCACTTTCCAAGAGCATGCCCCCACCATCACCTTGACCAAGTCAAACGACGGCGGCAACATCAAAAGACATCCAAAGGTCACTCAGCGTCAAACGACTGACCCATGTCAACTTCCAAGCCAGGGGCTTGTCTTCGCCCTCACGCGCTTACAAAAAAAAAGAAGCTCAAGCATAAGCTACAAAAGAGGTCAAAAGCCTGACGCCAACAAGCAAGAGGCAAGGAAGCTACGAAAAAGACCGTCAAAACGACTTGTCAAGGGATGATCCAACCTCTCATCCAAACACAAAACCCAAGCAAAAGTGATTGCCGTCAAGGCCCAGGCTGCTTCAGTCCGCAAATACAACAGAAAGGTCCAAAGCTGGACACCGCCAAGGTTCACAAAAGAAACGAAAAGCGAACAAGAGATCTTGCGTATCGACAAAGCTTTAAAAGTAAATCACAAATCACTAACGATTACAACATTTCTTGATGAGCTCAAGCACGGTCTACTCTCAAGTTCACAACATGCTAAAAGACAGCTTAACACATTTAACAAATAATAAGTTTGCAAATGCAATGAATGGATACCTAGGAGGTCATTCCGTGCCATCTGCGCTTGTCCCCTCGCCATTCTTCCCTTTCTTCCCTCGTCCCCGGCGAGTCTTATTTCGCTCCACACGAGCCATCTCTGTCTCTCTCAGTCCGAGATCAGGGGTCCTCCCCGTAGAGTCAAACAATCCAGCAGCTCGCAGGGCTTCGTTCGCCCGTGCTTCGGCTCGGATCTCCTCCCTGCGAGTCTGCAAAAGAGGACCTCTCTCCATCAGTCGGTCAACTCTGGTCTTGTAGTCAAACAAAGTGTCTCCCGTAACATCCTGAGGGTCAGACCAGGCTTCGGCACTCCTAAGGCAATAGCTACTACGGCAATCGGGCCCCAGAATCGCTTCATGCCTGCTCCCCAAAACCAATGGAAACTGCCCAACGCGCTGCTCATACCAAGCCAGGTACTGGGTCGTCAATACGACATTCTCCCGACATCTAAGGAGCACCACGGGAGGGAAAGCGGAATACTTCCATACCCTCAGAAAATACAAAAGAGCACCTGGAGCTGCCATACAAAGAGGAGCTACCTCCGCAGTAGCAAGGTCATCCCAGCCCAACAAAGGCTCCTGCTTCATCCCGAACAGCCAGGAAACAAGCGACGGAATATAGAAGGAGGACCAAGACAAGCCTGGAACTCTGACAACATAGGACCCTTCCTGAAAGGCCCTCCTAGTCTCAATCCCCCAGTGCGGAACCCACCAACGGATCTGATGCGTACCAAGCTGTGCCATCCATCTCTCCCAGGCGGATTGATCCATATCCAACACAAGAGGACGCTGAGCAAATGTCCACGGGCTGAACGACGTCGGAGCCTCACGCATAGCCTGAAGTCTCTCCCGCAGCCACAAGGTGAGCAAAGCGGGGCTTCCCCCTCTCATGAACCTATCCCCAGTCGCCAGACGGTCAATACCATGAAGAGTCTCCCCCAGCACCAACGGGACAATATCCTCTCCAGCTCTGCAGTGCCCTACCACATCCAGCAAAGCACCGTCACATACCCCAAGGGAGCTGACCATGAAAAGCGTTGCTATCACGCACAAGGCAAATGCATCCCACGAGACATCACTCTCATCATCAATCATAAACCGCTTCGGCAGCGCAAAAATGTCAATATGACCTGAATCAAGGATCATGCCCTGCACTTCTCCCAATGAAGTCCGAAGAAAGCATGCAAGCTTCACGCTCACGGCAGCACTGCCAATCAAAGGATGCGAGATGGCCTCCACCTCCGGTCCTCCAATCAAAGCCCGAAAATCCTCAAAGGTGGGGACCATTTCATTATAGGAGAAGCAATACACATGCCTCCTAACATCCCAGAACTTTGCGGCTGCCCGCAACAATTCCCAATCAGGAACCAACTCCTTAAGGGACCAAACCGAGCAGAGTCGAAACCTTGCCTCGAAAGCTCGCCTCTGATGCCTCATACGGTGTCGCATCCACATTTTCAGCCGCTCAAGGAAGTATGCTTGCCGCTCCTTCGAAAGCCTTGGCAAAACTCTTGGAACATACGAAGAATCCATGGCAAAAATGGAGGTTCCTAGAGAAAATGGGGAAGAAAGCTCGAAATGACTGCAAATGGGAAGTGGGGAAAGTCCATACATCCGGAAAACATTTATCCCTTCCGAAAAGCAAAGGAGATCCGTACGGACCTCTTTGCATCCCAAGTTGGTCTGTACGGACCTTGTTGCACCATGGTCCCACATTTCCAGCAAACAGTACAACAACCACTGTTCCCAGCAGGACCTTGCTCCAAACTGCCCAAATTCTGGCCAAATCCATTTCCGACAAGCATACGCTACCCACAAACGCACCCCCAGCTCACGTGGCATGCACAAATAATAAACTAGCAACAATTCCTAGGACAATTCTCGGGAATCACAAAATACGGCATTACATCTTAAAATAAAATACTTTGCGGTGCAAATACAAGTGTTTTATTACAGGTACCTGTAAGTACGCCAATCCAATTTGCGACCTTTCCAGATGCATTTTAATATGATAAAATTGCATTTAGGGGCATTTTGGTAAATTCCCGGTCCATCCCGAGACTTCCGGAAACATTTTATAAGTTTCACGTGAAGGAAGTACTTTTTTGTACTTTGCTCAGGCTAAGGGACCTAAAATGAATAAATCTATTTTGGAATTTTTAGGAATTATCCAAGAAGGTTCCAGAACCAGATTTGGCGCCAAAAATGGTTATGGTCACCTTGTGTCACGCGACAAGTCGAGGCATGGAAAGTGGTTACGTTACGTCGTGCGACACATGGCTACCATGGACTGCAGCTATAAATAAGACCCTACCCCTCTCAGTTTTGGGGCCGAATTTGAACCTCCCAAAGTCACTCTGCCAAAATTCATTCAGAAACTCTCTCTCTCCTCCTTCCTCACCAATTCCCTCACCTCTCACCTCTCTTCAACCCATTTCCTCTCCTTCTCACCATACACTTCAGATCCTCCAATTCAGCCCTCAGTTATTGCTCAGATCTCCATTCAGAAGTTGAATTGAAGACTCCTACACCTAACTTGGTGTAAGAGTTGAGGACTACAAGGGTAACTAGTCTCTCCTTCTCTCTCTCTCTTATCTACTTGCTTAATTGTTCTCTCTTTTTCTCCACTTGATAATCAGGCTCCATCTGCCTCAGATTATCAAGTGGAAACTGCAATCTCTCTGTTTAAATCGCTTATGCTTGAGTCCAATTACTTGCTTATGATGTGATCTACTTAGATTGGCAATTTGGATGTCAAGGGAGTGTGGATCTCCCATATCCACACTCCTTTGATTAATTCGTATCTAATTCGTGTTGTTCTTATTGGTTCTGATATAATTGTTGTGTATCTGTTGGATCTGCATCTCAGTTTGTGAGGTACCTGCAGATGGTAACGTTATGTCACGCGACACATTTGGACAGGAGGAGTCCTGTGTCACGCGACATGTCGTGACCATCTGCAGGGACCATTGTTTCAGTTGTAATTCGTTTTAGTTGGTTATTTTCATATTCAGTAATATGTTTATGTTGTTTAGTGCATGGATCTGGTTAATCGTAGTTTTGTGTTCATATGAAGGTTGTGTGATCTGTTAGTTGTGAGCCTCTGCAAGGTGACCATTAATGTCACGCGACATATTTGGACAAGGGAGTCCTGTGTCACGCGACATAGATGATCATTTGCAGAGGACCTTATCTCTTTTGTAATATGTTCTTATCAATGTAAAGGGATGTGGCTTCCCGGACAATTGGTCTACAAGTTGTAATGATCTTGCCTATTCAATAAAATTCATGTTTATCGCACTTGCATATTATCATTGTTTCCACGTTGTTTTGAATTATTTGGATGTCTAAATTAGAAAGACTCGTCTACGGACGAGGCGTGTTGGGTGAACTCTCGGTTCTTCCTAACACGTAACCTGACCCCCGAACCCTTTCTCTTTCAAAAGGTTTTTCAAAGTGCACCTCCAAAAGCATGGCGTGGCGACTCCTTTCATTTTTTTTTTATTTTTCGGGCGAGCGCACATTCAGTGGTGACTCCGCTGGGGAATAAGTGTTTTTGAAAACCTATTTTTTTCAAAAAACTAAGAGGGTCATGCTTTCGTTCGTTTAGACATCCAATGTATTCATTTTATGTGCATCCTTGATAATCATGTGCGATACATGCATTTTATGAGATCTTATAACTTGTATGCCTTTTGTGTGTTATTTGTGGTTTTTATATGTTGCTTTACTGGTTTGTTTTGTCCCTTGCCAAGGGGAGGCAGGGGCTAATCTCAGTTTTGCAGGGGTCTGGTTCAGTGGCGCTCTTGGTCGTGCGACGTCCTTGTCCCATGCTGTTCTGTGTCACGCGACAAGAGAAGTCACTGGACAGGTTTCAGGTTCTGGTTTGAGGGCAGTCTCTTGAATCAAGAGAAAGATTGCTCAGCTGACTGTTGTTCCTTTTTTCTTCCCTGAGAGTGTGTGTGTGTGTGTGTGTTTTCTTTTTGATAAATAAAATAAATAAATAAAAAAAATTTGTTTTTTGTAAATAAAAGAATATAGCCATCTGCACACTACGTCACATAGCTTTAGAACCCTCGGGTGCGATTGACGGCATCGCGGACGGTGATAATATTCGCCTACGCTTGAGCGCCTAATGTCAAACCCATCCCCCTAGTGCGTTTAGATGGCACCACACTTAAACCTTACCCACGGTTGATTTTTGATACAACGTTTTAACTACACCAAAATGAGTTGTTTTTGAAATTTCCAATAAGTCTTTTTACCTTCCTCAAAACCCCGCACCTTGTGGGCATGTTGCCAATGCAACATGGTTTCACGTGAGGACATGTGACTCCCGTGGCGTGTCCTAAACGAGAGATCATGCCGCATTGTCACCATGCACCGACGAGAGGTCATGCCGGATTTTTCTTGGAAATTCCCCGAGAATACCCGTTATGCTGCCCAAATTTCCCTAGAAATTGGGGCAACTCATCCGTCCCATGTCGTGTTAGGTTTTGTTTAGGTATCATCACTTATTATTAATTTCAAATGCAAAACATTTAGTGTAATTTGAACGTTGCGTCCCTAGGCTTCCCCAAGGTATAGTTTGCGTAAATAAAGGATTAGCCTTTCCCAACTGTTCTTAGGATTTAAACCACTGATTTATACTTAAAGATAAATAAATTGTTTGCACGAGTCTGTTCTCTTCGTTTCTTCTCCCTCTCCCGTATTTCCTCTTCCTTCCCTACCTCATAAACCCGTATATATACCCCTGCAGCTACGGCGAGTTAGAGTTGATCATCTGTACCGGGAGCTCGTTTGGTTCGGGTGGTCAAAGAAGTTTTAGCAGTTTCCGAAGCTTTAGTCAGTGCAGAATCAGAAATGGCAGGGAATGGAGATGTGTTCGCTGCTCAGTCTGCTGGAGGTTCAGGTCCGATGAGTCAACCAAGCTTGAATGATCTGTCTACAGATGAGTTGAGGATGAATTTGGAAGCTGCTTTGACCCGGGAGCGTGAGGCCCGCCTGTCAGCTCAGAATGCCAAAATCCGAGAAGAAGAAGCTCATAACCGCTTTGTTGAGGCCATGAGGGCCCGAGGAATAGCGATACTTCGTAGAGAAGACGGTTCCTATGAGGAAATTACTGAAGAGGGCAATAACGAGATTGGAACCATTTCTCCTGTCCAGCCTGCTCCACTCAGTTACAATGCTATGCCTCCTCCCACAAGCTATGTCCCGCGCCCCGAGCAAATGCCATCTCCAGAAGTGATCATGAATGTCCAAGGAAAGTTTCCTTCCCCTTCTTCCCAAGCATATAATCAGGTGGCTCAGCAAGGTCTTAGCAAGAATGGTGGTCATCCAGTGAACTTCCTTGATCTCACTTCCTCTCCGGCTCCCAATGCCCCGATGCAGCAGGTCCAGTATGGGTCTCAGTTCCAAGCCAGTTATTCCCAACCCCAGTTCAGTGTGTACCCGGATGGCTATCAGGGTGGTCAGTATAATGTGTAGCAGAGTGGTCAGTACCGGCTCTCAGGGAATCAGATTTGCCAAGATAGTGTTCCGAGGTATCAGCAGTCTCAGCTCCAAGGCAATTTTCCGCAGCCTGCAGTATGTTCTACCCTTACTCAGCATCTTTATGGTTCCACTCCGTATTCAGCTCCATGTGTCAGTTCAGGATTCTCTTCTCTTGGTCAATTCAGAGGTCAGTCAGTGCAATACAGTTCCCAGAACCCCAGCATGCATTTTAATGGCTATGATATGTACGGGAACAGAATTCCCAGCTCTGTTAGTTTGTTGGACAGTAATCTTGGTATCCCCTGTACTCTCGGTCTCCCTCCAGCTGCTTTGCCCGTTGGGCCTAATTCAGATTTCCCCGTACCGTCTTCAACAGTAGCTCCCGCTATCCCCCAAATTCCCGGTTTAACCCCAGAAGTGACGGCCTTGTTGAAGCAAATGCAGCAGCAGATAGACAAACTGACTGTAGGTTCTAGCGGTCTCAGAGTGGTGGATCCAGCCCAAGTAACGCCTTTGCCTCACAAATTCAAGATGCCGAAAATGGACTTCGATGGTACTGCTTGTCCGAAAATGCATGTGGATACTTATGTAATGACTATGGGAGCGATGGGCTGCACGCCCGAGTTTATGGCATCCCACTTTCATTTGACTTTGAAAGGACCAGCTCTCACATGGTTTTTGGCCCTGAAACAAGAATGCCGCTCTACTTGGAGCCAGATTACGGAGACCTTTTTGGAGAAATATAGAGGCAACTTAGAATGGCGTACTACTCGGGATGATTTAGTGGGGACTATCCAGAAGGCTAATGAATCAATTACAGAGTTTTATAAGCGTTGGAATGCTAAGCTTAATGAGCTATCGGAGCCCATTCCCCTACGGGACCAAAAAGATATCTTCTTGTCGTGTGTGAAGCCAATACTCAGGGAAGCCATCGGAAAGGGTTGGTATTCGGATTAGCGAGAGATGGTCGGGATGGGAGCAAGAAGTGAAAATAGATTGTTTAATCAAACCCTGAATGTGAATGCTAGTGGAAACAGTGGTAGTGGAGGTTTCAGATACCGGACAGCAAACCCAGTCTCCGCCATGGCACCAAAAGGAAAAGAGCTAGTTAAAGATAACATTGTCAACAACCTGCAGAGAGGGGGCAATAACGGCCCTAGTGGTGGAAGATTCCAGCCAAGGCAACAGAGACAGTTTGATGATTTGGGTATGACTACAGAGGAGGTCTACAATGGATTGCTCAGGACGGGTATGATAAAGCCACTGGAAAATTACAAGCCTGCTATTCCCAATCCTAACCTTGATACAAGCAAGTATTGTCGATTCCACCAATTCCTAGGGCACACCACCAATACGTGCTTCACCCTCAAAAGAATCACTCAAGAGCTTGTAGATGAGAAGAAAATTGAAAAGTCCCCTCGTCCTAATGTCGTCAGCAACCTGCTGCCTAACAACACCGTGAACCTCATGGATTTTGGCCAAGACTATTTTGTTAATGTAATAGAGTTTGGGAAGTCAATAGATGAAAGTGATAGTGCTGGTTGTAATGAGATTGTGACTGATGTAACCCCATTTTCTGGTGAAATGAAAGATAATTTCTGTTATGTTTTGTATCTTGATGATCTTTATGGTTTGAATAATACTGCTGATTACGACGATTATGAAGAGAACGTGATTGCCAACACTATATCCTCTATGGTTCCTAGAGATTCCCCAACCTCTCTAGAGTAACTCATAATAGCGGCTAATGTAGAGGCTCCATTATCCATAAATGAGATAAGGCAAGCGGCATGGCCATACAGTACTCGTCCTGTCCCGATTTCACTAGCAGAGCTCAAGGAGGCCAGTAAAGATTTTGTGGTTGAGAAAGATCAAGAAGTTAATTTGTTGACTCAGTCAGGGAGAATGTTGGGAGCAGATAACATAGATCCATCCGGGAAAGGTAAAGCAGTTGCAGTTGCAAATCCCCAGTCCTCTCAGAACCCTTACAGATCGACAAAAGATGAAGAAGTCCAGGAAGATCCAATCTTGACACAACTGAAGAGAACCCAAGCTGACATCTCCTTATGGTCTTTACTCACATCCTCCTACCCTCACAAACTGAAATTGGAAGAAGCTTTGTCCAAAACAAAAGTATCTGTCAATGCCACCCCAGACGAAGCCTGTCAGCTAATTGGAACTGCGCAGTATGGGAACATCATTACTTTTACGGATCTTGACCTGCCTGCTTATGGTGCGAAGCATAATGAGTCCCTACACATCACAGTACCCCTGGAAGGACGGCGGATTCCCCATGTTTTGGTAGACAATGGATCAGCTATGAATGTGCTCCCTGCCAAAATGATGAGTATGTTGGACATTAATGCGCAGAACCTTAAACCATCCAATCAAACCATAAAGGCCTACGATTCCACGTCTAGGGCAGTGTTGGGAATAATCTCTCTGAATTTAATGTTTGGGGGTAAAGAGATGATGGTAGATTTCCAAGTTATCGATATTTCGGTCACATTCTCAGCGCTATTTGGCAGACCATGGATTCATGAAATCGGAGCCGTAGCCTCCACTCTCCACCAATGCCTAAAGTTTGTGCAAGATGGAGTCCTGACAACCATTTATGGTGATAGCTTTACGACTGGGGAAACCAGCACTAATACCTTGCCGGTGATGGAAATCAAACTCGACCAGGAAAACTTGATGCTTAGTGGTTTTACGATTGAGAAGCCCAAAGGGAAGGTCTGCACCATAGACTTGACAACCTCCTCCGACAAGATCCCTCCTGTGCTAAAAATGATGAGAGGCATGAACTATATCCCTGGTCTGGGGCTGGGAAAATGTCAACGGGGACCGTGCCATTTTGCGATGCCAGAAGCCAAGAGGAATAAGCGAGGTCTGGGGTATGTAATAATGAAAGAAGACAAGGCGTACGATAAAACTGAAGCGTTCAAAGAAAAGATGACCTCAGCTGCTGGTAAGAGGTACAAGAGGCCTGAGATGCGCCCGTACAACTGGTCTTTGAATCAACACTTTGTCAAAGAGGATGGAGAAATGTTTGTTTGCCCAGAGCCGAAGCTGAACCAAATGGAAGAAAGGTTGAAGACGATTCGGAGGTTTGCCAGCAGTCAAAACCCTGTGAAGGAAATGCTTATGAGTATGCCTAGAAGGCCAGGTGTCACTGCCACTTATGAAAACAACTACCATTTCTGGGGACCTGATTATGTGAATCAGTTTGAGAAGCTCGCTCTGGATGAACCCACAATATGCAAAATTCGTGGCGCGGATCCCTTAGATATTGATGGTGATTTGGCAGAATTGTTTGAGAATCAGGGGCTGTCAAAATCCGAAAATGGTGTGTCTACAGAGAAGTTGCCTGCAGAAGGGTTTGTTATCGCAGAAGATCTTGGAGATTTGATTGATTTTTCCTCTGATGGCGAGGTGATAGCTGTGCTAGAGTTTGAAAGGGGGCCAGTGGCAAATCTGAGCAGTTTGAAGACCGTTGCAGAGGAGCCGCTGCAGAACTGGACTTAATTTCAAGGACCGATTGCAGACAGGGAGACTATGATTGGAAAGCTTGGGCTCAAATCTCGTCCTTGTCCCCCTGAGTCTAAATTTGTTCCTCGTGTCCTGAGTTAGTCCTCAGAGTCCCTTGTGATTGAATTTGAGTCTTCGGATCGGTCCGATGTCCTCACGACAGAAGACCGTCTTCGAGTTGTAAACACTGTTTTTCCCTATGCTTTGAATAAAATTGTCGACCTTTCTGAGTATCCCGTGATTACCAATCTAACAATTGAACGCTTAACTGAAATGAATCATCAAGATCTAAAAATAATTAAGCCAGATTCAATTGAAGATAATGCAGACTTAATTGATGACCAACTTTTAGAAAACAATTCAAAGCAGGTTCGCGAACAAAAGGAAAGTCGGGCCCAAGCTGCCGATGAGGTATTGACAACAGTGAACCTGGGAACAGCCAAAGGACCCAAAGAAACGCAGATTGGTAGTTTCTTCTCCGGAGATGAACGGGTTGCCCTGGTTGAATTGCTTAAAGAATATATGGACGTCTTTGCCTGGTCCTACAAAGACATGCCTGGGCTGGATACATCTATCGTAGAGCACCGGATACCCCTGGATCCAGAGATTAAGCCAATAAAGCAGAAGTTGAGGCGGATAAAATCGAAGTGGTCCTTGGAGGTGAAAGAAGAGATTGAGAAACTCCTACGGGTGGGATTTATAAAGGTGATTGAATACCCAACTTGGCTGGCAAACATAGTTACGGTCACAAAAGCGAATGGGAAGGTTCGAGTTTGCGTAGACTTCCGGGATCTTAACAAGGCTAGTCCCAAGGATGACTTTCCTTTGCCCAACATTGATATGCTGGTAGATGCAACAGCGAACTGCGAAGTCAAATCCTTTGTTGACGGTTTTGCGGGTTATAACCAGATTAAGATGGCCGAAGAGGATCAAGACAAGACAGCATTCACCACTCCTTGGGGCACTTATTGTTATACTGTGATGCCGTTCGGATTGAAGAATGCCGGGGCTACCTACCAGAGGGCCGTCACCACCTTGTTTCACGACATGATCCACAAGGAGATTGAAGTGTATGTGGATGATATGATTATTCACTCGAAAGGGTCGGATGGGCAGCACTTCACGGATTTAAGGAAGTTCTTCAACAGACTCCGGGAGCATTCTATGAGGCTAAATCCCGCCAAGTGCACTTTTGGGGTTATCCGGGGTAAAGTTTTGGGATTATTCACTCGAAAGGGTCGGATGGGCAGCACTTCACGGATTTAAGGAAGTTCTTCAACAGACTCCGGGAGCATTCTATGAGGCTAAATCCCGCCAAGTGCACTTTTGGGGTTATCCGGGGTAAAGTTTTGGGCTACATGGTCACAGAGAGAGGCATCGAAGTAGATCCCAGAAAAGTTAAAGCAATTGTCGAAATGAAGCCACCCAGAACTGTCTCCGAAGTGAAAGGTTTCATGGGCCGTCTGCAGTACATCAGCAGATTCATCAACCAGCTGACCTCTATATGTGAGCCAATCTTTAAGCTATTGAAGAAGAATCAAGAAGTGGTGTGGAATGAAGAATGTCAACTAGCTTTCGAGAGAATCAAAGCTTACCTTGTTAATCCTCCTATTCTCTGCCCTCCTCACGGAAGCAAGCCTTTACTTCTATACCTGACGGTCACAGACACAGCTATTGGAGCCATGCTAGCGCAAGAGAAGAAAGACTCCAAGATCGAGAATGCCATATATTTCGTCAGTCATAAATTCCAAGGTAGCGAGTTGAATTACTCTGCCCTCGAGAAGACATGCGCAGCTCTGGTTTGGGTGGTCGAAAAATTGAAGCACTATATGTTATCCCACACAGTGCACCTGGTCTCCAAGATGGACCCAATCAGATATTTGTTTCAAGGTGACAGAGGCAACATCTCTACCAGATTGGCAAAATGGACTTTCTTCTTAGCTGAGTTCGATATCAAATATGTGATCCGGAAGTCAATCAAGGGACAAGCTCTGGCAGATCAATTGGCTGATTTCCCTAGTACAGAACCTCGAGGACCGGATCTCCAGTTTCTAGATGAAGGGATTCTTGTTATAGAAAATGGCAATCGATGGCAGTTATTCTTCGACGGCGCAGCAAACAAAAGAGGTAATGGCATCGGGATGGTACTGGTAGACCCGAATGATATGCATACCCCCATTGCTATCAAGCTGAATTTCTCGGTCACCAACAATGCGGCCGAATATGAAGCCTGCATAGCTGGTCTTGAGGCTGCCCTAGAGCGACATGTGGATGAGTTGGAAGTGTTCGGTGATTCCCAATTGATAATCAATCAGGCCGCTAACAGATGGAAAACCTCAGATCCATGTCTCCAGAAGTATCACACTTACATTGCAGAGCTCGTCGGCCAGTTCAAGGAAGTGTCATTCCAATTCCTGCCGCGAGATAAGAACAGATTTGCCGATGCCCTAGCTACTCTGGCCTCCTTGGTAGAAATCCCAGAAGGAAAGTCAATCAAACCGTTCAGGGTCGGTAGGCGAGAAAATCCTGCATACTGCTGTGAAATAGAGATTGAAACCGTCAATGAGCCATGGTACAGTCAGATTTTCCAATATCTCAAACATGGTGAAGCATCTTTCCCCATCGATAAAGAAGGAGACCTAAACGGTATTCATGCCAAGAGTCTGCAAGCTTTGAAAAGGCTATCGGCTCAGTACGTCATACTTGGCAATGAGTTGTGGAAGAAAAGGGAAGGTTGCCCTCTCCTGCTCTGTATCAGCAAAGAAAAGGCTCAGAAAGTAATGGAAGATATTCACAATGGCGCCTGCGGACCTCATATGAACGCTCGATCCCTTATGCATAGCATTATCAGACTGAGCTACTTCTGGATTACCATGGAAACTGATTGTATTCAATTTGTGCGAACCTGTGACAAATGCCAGCGATTCTCCAATCTGAACCATATCCCTCCTCATGATCTCTACTGCATGACAACTCCCTGGCCCTTCGCAATATGGGGAATTGACGTCATTGGGAAGATAACTCCATCTGGGAGCAATGGGCACTCATTCGTATTGGTTGCTGTGGATTACTTCACAAAGTGGGTAGAAGCTGCATCTTACAAAGTGCTCGCGGCTAAGAAAGTGGCCCGCTTCATAAAGGAACAGATTTTCTGCGGCTACGGAGTCCCAAATGAGATTATTTCTGACAATGAAACCCATTTTGAGGGAGAAACTGATCGCCCGCTATCAATACGTGGTCAAACGTCACAAGTCTTCGCCATACAGGCCACAGACGAATGGTGCTGTTGAGGCTGCTAATAAGAATTTGGAGAGAATCATTAAGAAAATGGCTAAACGAGGAAGGGATTGGCCAGAGAAGTTACATTTAGAATTATGGGGCTACCGCACTTCAATCCGAACTGCTACCGGTGCAACCCCTTACGCTTTGACTTACAGAATGGAAGCTGTCATGCCCATTGAGTTAGAAATTCCTTCCCTCAGGGTGTTGCTTGAGAATGAGATAAATGAGATTGATTGGCTCCAAAGTCGATACAACGAGTTGGCACTGTTAGATGAACGCAGATTAAAAGCCATGGAGCACAATCGGGCATACCAGAAAAGAATGGCCCGTGCTTTTGACAAGAAAGTGAAGCCCAGAGACATCAAGGTTGGTGATTTAGTTCTCAAGTTGAAGCCTGCAAATCAGAGCAGTGCATTGGGTAAGTGGGCACCTGTTTGGGTTGGACCGTTTCTAGTCAAGAAGATATTCTCCGGAGGAGCAATGCAGCTAGCGGATCTGGATGGTAACCCATTTTTGCACCCCGTCAACGGAGACAAGTTGCGGCGGTATTATGTGTAATTGAGTCTTTCTCCCCTCTGTAAATAAAAAAAAAAAGAAATGAAAATAAAGGCGCAACAAAATTGTCCCAGATGAGACTGAAAACCTCTCAAAAGGCAGTCCATGCAAAAATAAGGGACGCGCCCGGTGCTAAAAGAATATACCCAGCTAGGCCAAAAATCCTAAAAAGGGCGGTCTAGGTAAAAAACAGGGTTGCACCACGTCCCCCTTCTGTCTTCCCCTTTCTTTAAACACAAAGTGGATTGAGTCGAACTACGGAGACCTGAGCCCCTTAGTTCTCTTACAAAAGGGGAACGTAGGCAACCACTTGTGGTTCGGTCTAAAAATGCTGCAAAATCTTATGTCTTGCCAAAATGTGTTTTGATTACAGTTCCAAAGTTTTTCAAAGGTTCATTTCGAGTTAATATTCTTTTTGATGAGTTCAAGCACGGCCTACTTTTGACTCAAATAACTTGCTGCGAATAAAAGAGAAATAAAATTTCAACATCCATTTTGTCTGCATTAAGGTAATCAAGGGATACTCAAATTTTGTTCAAATAAATCTCTCTCCCAAAGTACAAGCAAAAGAAAAAATAAGGAGTCTTCTATCTCTCAGAAAGGTGTCTAGATGCTCGTCCCCGCTCCCGAACTCGTACTTCTGTCTTTCCTCTTCCTTGGTCCCTGGGAGGTCTTTGGCTTAGGAATGTCGAATAAGTCACTTTGAGCCCATCCCAACTCAGGAATAACGCGCGCCGGTGATTCAATCAGACCAGTCTCCCTCAAAGCAGCCCTGGCAGCTCTCTCTTGTCGCAAGGCCTCTCTGCGTGCACTCACCTCTGGATCATCCCTCAGAGCAGCCCTCCGTATCTCTCGCCTTAGATAATCCTCAGCAACATCACCGGTAACATTATCTGGATTCCCTCGGGCCTCTACATCTCGAAAAGACCGGCTGGATGGGTATTCTGCTCCTAAGTACTCCCTACGGCGAGCCTCTATCGCCAGCTGCACGGAACCCTGTTGCTCCTCATACCAAATCAGATACTCTGTGGTCAAGAATGTAAACCCTCTGGCCTGATGAAGAAGCATCCGTGTGGGAAGAAAACCCTCCAAGAAGGATCTGTTGAAGAAATGCACAGTCTGGGGCTCGTTCATGATCATCGAAATAGCATCAGTCATCAGCCTCTCTCTCAAAGCCCGGATAATCTGCTGAGGGTACCGATATTGCCTGCTTACCAAAGATGGGACACAAAATGAAGACACATGCAACCCTGGCAGTCTGACTACCACCGATTCATCCTGAATATCTCTCATGGTCTGAAATCCCCACGCCGGAATCCATAAGTTCAGATCAGCAGTCTCGTATCGTGTCAACCTCACCTACCAACTATCAGCTGCCGCATCCCTCAGTAATCTGCGTTGTCTAGTCATCCAAGGCACCGCCGTCTGACCCTCCGGTAATGGCCCAATCAAGCGTAACCTCTCAGAAAGCCACAAAGATAGCAAAGTGGGGCTGCCCGCGCCCATGAAATCAGATCCCCCGGCTAGTCTATCAAGGCCATGGTATGTCTCAGCTAAAAGCAGGGGTACAATGTCCATTTCCCCTTGGCCGGACCGAATTTGATGAAGATCCACACCCCGGTCACCCCTAAGCTGTCTGACGACCTCCAGCAGCGCACCTGAGCAGACTCCGAGATATCCACAGAAGTAGTAGGCCGACAGGGTAAACAATACATACATGTACAGAGAGGTAGAAAGAACAAACAGCACCGGACTGGAAGATCGCAGCCGAGCCATCCGGGTTAAGTCTACAATCTCATCATTCAGAATCATAGGTGCCACCTGATCTACTGGCAGGCACAGGAAATCCGATAACTGCTCCACAACCGGCCGTCTGTCTCGAGGGAATGCCACAGTTTCCGCCTCACCTAAGCCTATCAATGCTCTGAGATCCTCCATGGTTGGTGTCAGATCATTGTATGATAAAGTAAACACATGCCTCTCCGAGTCCCAAAAATGCGAAGCTGCTCGGAGCAAGTCCCAATCAACTCTCCAATTCTTCAGAGGCCAGAGGCACGGCATACCATATCGCTTGTCAATGATCTTCCCATGATGCTTTTGGTGAAATTGTGAAATCCTGATAAAGTCTTGATGAAATTGATGTTCCCGAGAAGCTATTTCCTCATTATAATGCTCCATGATGATTAAAAGTTCCAACCTTTGTCGCTGAAATCGTCTGTCTGCCAATTTGGGGCTACTGGTGTCTTCCTGTTGAAAAAGCAATGTCTGTAAGTGAGGCGGAACTGATTTTAAAAAGGGCCCTGTTACAAGCTTCGTCCAGTCGTGCGACACATATTGACAAACAGACACATAATGTCGGGCGACACATCTGGTCTGCATCAGGAAGCATCAAGGTCTTGCAAGTGGTTTTTCTGTGACATTCTTTAGCTCGCCGTCGCTGCAATACACCTTGTACCCACATGTCACTGCACGGGAGAGGATTTCCCCACCATATGTACCACTATACAATTACCCCAAAGCAGTCCCAGAAACTTATGTATAAACCCGGCAAAGCAGACATGTCAATACAATAAATCGAACACCTTTCCCCTCGCTCCCGGAACGAACAGACTCATGCAAACAAGCTAACATAGTTTAACTCTTGCTAACAAAATAGCATAATTAGATTGTACTGTTTCGAGTGTCGCTTTTCCCCGTAGGTACAACAGTTAACTGAGCAAATCTCAAAGATTGTCCCTCAAAGCAAAGCCGAGACAAACAAAAAGTCCGTGTTTATCTGAATCTCCCCAGCAGGGCACATCAAAATCAATGGCCCCACCGTCAACCGTCAACTGTCAATAGAAGTTCACTCCCTAGCAAGCAAACCCCCTTCCCAGCAAGCAAACTTCCCGTCACAGCAAGCAAAGTCCCAGACCCCAAAGCCAACAGTCAACAAAAGACCGCCCCACACTCGGCGACCGTCAACAGCAGACAATAGCATCAGTCCCTCCGGCAGCTACAGATTTCAGATATTGGGTGACAACCGCACAGTCAGATGATGGGTGACAACCACACAGTCAGATGATGGGTGACAACCATACAGTCAGATGATGGGTGACAACCACAGAGTCAGATGTTGGGTGACAACCGTACAGTCAGATGATGGGTGACAACCACACAGTCAGATGATGGGTGACAACCACACAGCCAGATATTGGGTGACAACCGCACATCCAGATATTGGGTGACAACCGCACAGTCAGATGATGGGTGACAACCACACAGTCAGATGATGGGTGACAACCGCACAGTCAGATGTTGGGTGACAACCGCACAGTCAGATGTTGGGTGACAACCGCACAGTCAGACGTTGGGTGAAAACCGCACAGTCAGATATTGGGTGACGACCGCACAGTCAGATGTTTGGTGACAACTGCACAGTCAGAAGTTGGGTGACGACCGCACAGTCAGATATTGGGTAACAACCGCACAGTCAGATGTTGGGTGACGACCGCACAGTCAGATGTTGGGTGATGACCACACAGTCAGATGTTGGGTGACAACCGCACAGTCAGATGTTGGGTGACGACCGCACAGTCAGATGTTGGGTGACAACCGCACAGTCGTGTCCTTCAGATCTCCCCTAACCGTCCGAACTACGATTTGGCTTGATTCCCTTTTTAAGGGATACGTAGGAATCCTTTCTCTGAAAGGTCCAGCCATCCGATTCCCCAGATCACCGTCTAGCCCTCCGCCTTATCCCTTAGCCGCTCATTGGGATTGGGTCTTATTTTATAGACAACCTCATTTCTTCCATAAGTGACGTTGCCGAGGGGCTCTGTAAGTACGCCAATCCAATTCGCGACCTTTCCAGATGCATTTTAATTTGATAAAATTGCATTTAGGGGCATTTTGGTAAATTCCCGGTTCATCCCGAGACTTTCGGAAACATTTCATAAGTTTCACGTGAAGGAAGTACTTTTTTGTACTTTGCTCAGGCTAAGGGACCTAAAAGGAATAAATCTGTTTTGGACTTTTTAGGAATTATCCAAGAAGGTTCCAGAACCAGATTTGGCGCCAAAAACGGTTATGGTCACCTTGTGTCACGCGACAAGTCGAGGCATGGAAAGTGGTTACGTTACGTCGTGCGACACAAGGCTACCATGGACTGCAGCTATAAATAAGACCCTACCCCTCTCAGTTTTGGGGCCGAATTTGAACATCCCAAAGTCACTCTGCCAAAATTCATTCAGAAACTCTCTCTCTCCTCCTTCCTCACTAATTCCCTAACCAATTCCCTCACCTCTCACCTCTCTTCAACCCATTTCCTCTCCTTCTTCACCATACACTTCAGATCCTCCAATTCAGCCCTCAGTTCGTGCTCAGATCTCCATTCAGAAGTTGAATTGAAGACTCCTACACCTAACTTGGTGTAAGAGTTGAGGACTACAAGGGTAACTAGTCTCTCCTTCTCTCTCTCTCTTATCTACTTGCTTAATTGTTCTCTCTTCTTCTCCACTTGATAATCAGGCTCCATCTGCCTCAGATTATCAAGTGGCAACTGCAATCTCTCTGTTTAAATCGCTTATGCTTGAGTCCAATTGCTTGCTTATGATGTGATCTACTTAGATTGGCAATTTGGATGTCAAGGGAGTGTGGATCTCCCATATCCACACTCCTTTGATCAATTTGTATCTAATTCGTGTTGTTCTTATTGGTTCTGATATAATTGTTGTATATCTGTTGGATCTGCATCTCAGTTTGTGAGGTACCTGCAGATGGTAACCTTATGTCACGCGACACATTTGGACAGGAGGAGTCCTGTGTCACGCGACATGTCGTGACCATCTGCAGGGACCATTGTTTCATTTGTAATTCGTTTTAGTTGGTTATTTTCATATTCAGTAATATGTTTATGTTGTTTAGTGCATAGATCTGGTTAATCGTAGTTTTGTGTTCATATGAAGGTTGTGTGATCTGTTAGTTGTGAGCCTCTGCAAGGTGACCATTAATGTCACGCGACATATTTGGACAAGGGAGTCCTGTGTCACGCGACATAGATGATCCTTTGCAGAGGACCTGATCTCTTTTGTAATCTGTTCTTATCAATGTAAAGGGATGTGGCCTCCCAGACAATTGGTCTACAAGTTGTAATGATCTTGCCTATTCAATAAAATTCATGTTTATCGCACTTGCATATTATCATTGTTTGCACGTTGTTTTGAATTATTTGGATGTCTAAATTAGAAAGACTCGTCTACGGACGAGGCGTGTTGGGTGAACTCTCGGTTCTTCCCAACACGTAACCTGACCCCCGAACCCTTTCTCTTTCAAAAGGTTTTTCAAAGTGCACCTCCAAAAGCATGGCGTGGCGACTCCTTTCATTTTTTTTATTTTTCGGGCGAGCGCACATTCAGTACCCATAATGTCTATTGCTAAACAAAAAAAAGGGGGAAAGGAGATATGGAAAGAGAGAAAGCAAATGAGCCCTAATCCGACTCTTCATCATCATCATTATCAAGCGAGAAGTCAGGCACCTCGGCAAACTCGCCAGCCACACCCTCGTCATCAGAATACTGAACCCCCTCATGGGGTGGGTACTCAAAATACTCTGAAGGGTCAAACCCGGCAAAAGGATCAAAGAAGGAAGGCTCTGACGAACTCTCTCTCGGTGCCTCCTGCGAAGGCCAGAACTGGTGAAGGATCGGCTGCCTCTGGACTCTCGAAGACGTCCCGGCGTTCATGCTATGCCGCCCCCGAACGGGTCCCTCCAACTGCGGCCCTGGCTCGGGCCTCGGCGGAGGAACGTCCACAGAATGCCTCGAAGGCATCGGCTCGTACGCCGGCACACGCCGCGAAGACCTGCAAGACAGCTTCCCCGCCAACTTCTTCGCAAAGGACCTCATCGCCACATAACGGCGAGTCAGCGTGTCAAAGGCTCTCCCTGAGACCTGCACAAGCAAACAGCCAAAGAAACGCTCAGCTAAAGAGATACAGGCATACAAAAAAGAGAAAAATACAGAAAAGATGCCAAGATGGAAAAGAGTAAGCACACTCACTGGCATATTCGGGTCAACCCGTTAGGCAGCAGGAGCCTGCTCAGGGACGGGTACCGACACCCTCCACCTCGACGAATCCCCACGAACATATGTGAAGTCTGGCCCAGGCACCGGAACATCTGGGGGACGTGGCGGGCCATCCTTCCTCTCCCTCGCCAACACCTGTGGCGTCCTCAGCTTCATCCTAACGAAGGCCCCATACTCCTCTCCATACAAAACAAACTCATCGGTACTCACGCCGCCAAGGTATCTCTCAAACTCCAGCACGTCCATGTCACGGGAATCCATCATCCCAAAAGACAGGTCCCTCGGAGCCATGGGGAGCATACCCAGGCCATGCTGCCAGAAGACCCTCTCCCCCAAATACATGACATCGCAGGTCAGGCCCCGCAGCATCTTCCTCTGCGCCGTCACCACGGGACCACCCTCAAACTCGTCATCCCCATACCGAGCCCAGGGGTACAGATCAAACTCCGCCAGGCTATCTCTCCCCAGGTGCTCCTGCACATCCTCGTAGGCGATGGTGAGCTTCCCCCTACTCGTCCTCCTCCTCCTCAACGGACGGGCCCAGCCCAACATAGCAGGATAGGCCGCTATGGCCTCAGCATCTCGATCCCACGAAAAGCACCGGAAGATCTCATAAAACCACACCTGCGACAAAAGCAGAAAAGGCTCAGTGCAAAAGAAAACAGAGAAATGAAAAACTGCTAAATCAAAAACAGAAATAAACTCATACCTCCAAAGCAAAATCAAAGCAGCCCAAAGAACTGGCCACGCCTCGGCTAAACCGGTCCAAAGAGAAATAAAGCTCGGCCTGGCCCGCCTCGCCCCAAGCTATCTCGCCAACCCTCTCCAAATCAACCAGACTCTCCAGCAGAGTAAAAGGAGCTGCGGTAGCGTGATTCGAGAACAGAGTCTCGGAGAGGGCAAACCACAAGAAGGAGCGTGCCAGATGCTCCGCTGTCACTAAGCCGGTACCACGGCGATAGGCCCCAATGTTGGCCGAAATCTGCATCTCTACGTCGCCGTATAGCATTCCCAGGCCCCTGCGAGGAAGAGGCGCAAAGCCCAACAGCTCAACCAACACCCCATCGGATATCCTGTCCCTCCACCGCACTGGCCCTCCTTTGAAGGAAAGCCCGGTAATAGCTGCAAAATTGGTGGGAGTCACCGTCACCTCGCACCAGCTCAAATGGAAGGTGTGGGTGGTATCCCACCAATACTCGGACAAGCCTAGGAAGATACTCTTGTTCTTCCTCGTATCCGAAATCCCGGCCAAGTTCTCCACGAACGCACCCAAGCCGGAAGCGAAGACTAGCCTCTTAGGGCTCGGCCTGCCCTCCCTAGAGATGTCCGGCAACTGCTACCACAACTCCACTACTGCCTCGAGCGACCCCCGAGACTTCATCTTTTTGGCTTTCCCAGACAAAAGCCCCTCATCCTGCAGGTAAACACAGCAAAGGTACGTCAGTCACAGTACTTAATGCAAAATACTAAAAGGAAACCAAAGCATAAAAAAAAAAGTTCGTCACAAAACACGGCACGCATTGCACACAATTTTCACATGTAACCCGTCACAAAATACGGCACGCATTGCACATAATTTTCCTCATGCAGTCCGTCACAAAACACGGCACACACCGTACAAATTTTCTCAACAGAGGGATTAAGCCCTACACGACACATTTTCAAAAGACCCGTCACAAAACACGACACACATTGCACATAAACTCCCCACAAAGTCCGTCACCAAAAACACGGCACACACTACATGACACAATTTCAAGAGAAGTCCGTCCCTACACGGCACATACTTTCAGACAAAACCCGTCACAAAACACGGCACATGTCACATTTTTCACAAAATTTGTCCCTACATGGCAATTTTCTCACAATGTACACACAGAAATAGCATAAGGTACAAAACACCAAAGCATGCATTTCAAAGAGAGGCACTTTATTTTTACAATAAGAGCTAATCTACACATTTTTGCACAAAAATCACATACCCACAATTTTTACATGCTCAATTTCAACAATTCATCGCGAATTTCACAAAAATCATGGCAAACAATAAAAGCCCCAAATATGCGAAAAACTAAAACCTAATTCTAGCATACAACAATTCAAGCAAGGAATCAGGACTAAATTGATTTCTTACCTCCCCGAAGGCTCTATCTCGCCTATTGTGCACCTCCGGATTCGGATACAACACATCCGGGTGTTTCGACGAAGGCACAAAGGAAGTGCAATTCCTTTGAAGGTCCGCCCTTTGCTCAATCGCCTCTTGGCTCCGTTGACGATGACCTCTCCTTGCTCTTTCCGCCATTGACAAGCAATTCAAGCTAAATGTGGAGGATTTTCTAGGAAATTTGGAGCAAAAATGGAGTTTTCTCCTTCTCTCCCTCGGCTTGCTCACGAAACTGGAAGAGGAAAATGGGGGTTGCCTCGGTTCTGCAACTGGTCAAAGCCTGGGAATTTTAAAAAACCACAAAGGTCCGTACGGACCTCTTTGCAGAGAGAGAAGATCCGTACGGACCTCTTTGCAATATAAGGCCAAATTACTTCTTTGCCCTTATAATCTTTGCCCCTGGCTGTCCAAAGGCCTATTTCAGCAGATTCAATGCAGTTTGATCCTTAACCCAACAAAACCAACCCCGGCCATCATCGTAAGTCCGAATTTCGCCCACTAAACGGCAACACCAACCCCGACCGTCATCGTAAGTCCGGATTTCGCCCACTAAACGGCAACACCAACCCCGGCCGTCATCGTAAGTCCGGATTTCGCCCACTAAATGGCAACACCAACCCCGGCCGTCATCGTAAGTCCAGATTTCGCCCACTAAATGGCAACGTAAACACCGGCCATCATCGTAAGCCCGGACCTCGCCCACTAAACGGTAAAACAAGCGCAAAAGGAGCCAGCGCCTCCAAGCACAAATTCCAAGGCACAAGACGCCTCCAAAATGCCAAATGGTGAATCAACCACCGGCCATCAAAGTAAGCCCGAAGTCACCTTCTCAGCGGACAAAGCCCCTACAAGGCCACAGATCCCCAGCAGATGAACACCGGCAGTCATCGTAAGTCCAACCTTTCCCCCAGCGGACAAAACACGAGGCATTCACGCCTCTCACAATCAAAGCACAAGGCAGTCACGCCTCCGCAAACCGCAGTCAAAAGACGAATCAAGTCCTCACGCACGACTCAACCGCAGTCAGAAGACGAATCAAGACCTCACGCACGACACAAACGCAGCCAGAAGACAAGTCACGTCCTCACTACTACATCCGCAGCCCGGAAGGCTCTAAACCACTCGATCCGAAAGACCGTATAATCCTCCCAAATCACTATCACTAGCCCGGAAGTCTTTAAACCACCCGATTCAAAAAATCGTAAAATTTCCATCTCAGGGCGCTACCACATCCTCACAGTCGACCTCGGCGGTCACACGACACTTCAGGGCACCACCACGCCCGCATACACTCACGATTACACGACCTCTGAACTACGACCAGGCTTGATTCCCGCTTGGGATACGTAGGAATCCTATCACAGGGTCCAGCCACCTGACCTATATGGTCACCCAGGACGCCACCACGTCCTTACCATCGACCTATACGGTCACCCAGGATGCCACCACGTCCTTACCATCGACCTATACGGTCACCCAGGACGCCACAACGTCCTTACCATCGACCTATACGGTCACCCAGGACGCCACCACATCCTTACCATCGACCTATACGGTCACCCAGGACGCCACCACGTCCTTACCATCAACCTATACGGTCACCCAGGATGCCACCATATCCTCACAGCCGACCCACACGGTCACACCTGGGATACTATCACGTCCATACACAGAGTTTCAGTCAGAGGACGTCTCACGTCCTCGTACACAACAGCACTCACCCCACACACGAACTACGATCAGGCTTGATTCCCGCTAGGGATACATAGGAATCCTATCGCAGGATCCAGCCAACTGACCTAAACGATCACACAACAGGACACCGCCATGTCCTCACGAACCGACCTACACGGTCACTTCCTCTCCCAGCACGCGATTCAGATCAGGACCCTTATCTTATCGACAACCCCACTTCCTCCGTAAGTGACATCGTCGAGGGGCTTCTGTAAGTACCCCAATCTGGATCACCCTCTTCCGAGCACACGGGAAACATCGCAGACTCACACAAACGCAGTCTCGAACACCCATAACCCTCAAAAACCTCAAAACCACCAACCAAACCAAGGGAGGGGCCTTTCTGGAACAAAAAGGGACAAAAGGACCTTTAAGGAATTATGTAAAAAAGCAGAAATGGTCCGTACGGACCTCTTTGTTGCCATCATTACTGAATCCTCTTAAAGTCCAACGTATTCCCTCAAATCCCGGGAAGCATCATTACTGAACTTCATGGGAGGTCCGTACGGACCTTTATGCATGCAAGGATGTCCGTACGGACCTTCTTGTTACCAGACACCATCATTGCTGAATCTTCTTAAAGTCCACTTATTCCCTCAAATTGAGGAAAACCAAAACCTTGGATTACATGGAAGGTCCGTACGGACCTTCTTGCACAAATCTGAGGACTATAAATAGAGGGATCTCCCTACCTCATTTCACACATCTCCCTCTTCTCTCCTCTCTCCCCAACCTTCAGGCACCCCTCTATGACCCTTCGAGGCAATCCCGGCCTCTTTCGGATCCTTCCGAGGCCTTCCGAGCTCCCTTGTGGTGCTCCAAAGCCTCCCCGAGCGCTCTCGTGACTCTCCCGCGCTGCCCCGAGGCACTCTCGAGGTACTCTGAGGCCCCTCGTGGTACTCCGAGGCCTTGCCTGGTCTTTCCCGAGGCATCCCGGCTCTTTCCGAGTCAAACCGGCAACTCGGACGCACGCCGAACCTCTGCCCGAGTGATCCCTGCGATCCCAACGCACGCCGAACCTCTGCCCGAGTGATCCCTGCAATCCCAATGCACGCCGAACCTCTGCCCGAGTGATCCCTGCAATCCCAACACACGCCGAAACTCTGTCCGCAGACAACCGGCCCATCCCGAAGCAAACCTGGTCCATCCCGGAACACTATTCCATCCTCAAACACTATTCCCCAGCGGAAGACAGACACGAACCAACATTGGTAAGGCTTCCTTCCTACACTATTTCAATACATTTCAATAAGGAGTGTACAATGTAGACATCCGATACAGCATGCATTTTTAAAAGCACATACACACACACACAACATTTAAAGAATAAGGGGTACCGAAAGACTCGTTTTTACGAGGCGACTCGAGTGAGCTCTAATATTCTAATATTCTCTTCCCGAGGAGTCATCTGACCTCCGAACTCAAAATCTCATCACACAAAAACAGTTTATTTTTAAACTGATGCCCTTTTTCAATGTTTTGGGCTTAATAAAAATGGTGTGGCGACTCTACAAAGCAAACACACAGCGAGACACCTCCAACGCAAAACGGAATAGCCAGATGCCGGGGCGCGATTGCGCTGCCTCTCGGATCCGGGCAATTTCCTAGAGCGACAAAATGTGAGATGTCGGGGCCATCGCGCGAGCCGGATCTGGGTAATTTCAGCGTGTTTTTAACATGTTTTTGAGTCGCCACCTATATTATTCGTTTGGAAAGATAGAAAAACCATTTTTGAAAATTGATTTTGGGTTCGGGGCTTAGGTTATGGAATGAGAAGGTCAAGGAGCACCCATTCCACCCAATCCGGAGATCGGTCTTGCTAAAAAGAGAGAGGTTTTCAAAGAAGGAAAATATTTTAAATAATAAATAAAATAAAGATCCATTTAACGAGGTTAAACGGAATATAGGATCGATTGCTTTGAGACCATCTCCATGATTTGGGGAGGCTCTAGACTGATCCTAGATTCAATGTATTTATACCACTCTAACAATCAATTAAAAAGGGAAAGGAAGATTACCTTGCGTGAAGAGATTCGGACAGAGTTTCGACTCAAGTTTAGAGTTGAACCTTGACTCGGATAGAGCTTTGCCTCAGTCCTTGATTTGAGCTACGATGTTTGTTTATCAACAAGGTTGACAAATAAACTTTAGGTGATTTTAGGGGTGATTTACAGGAATCTTTCAGGGAGAGAAACCAGTAAATGTGGGGATTTGACTTGAAAAGTCTCGGATTCAAAATACTGAAAGTCTTCAGGTATTTATAGATGTTGGAGAGGTGTTGAAGATGAGATCAAACACCTTAGGAAGGGCACAGAATCCAAACTTCATTGGCTGGCCGGATGGATAAAGTTTTATCCCGAAAGAGGTTGAAATCGACGAGGAAACTGTTATCTGCAGGTCTGTAGAACTCTTTTATCTCGCGCGAGACATGCTATTCCGCGTGAGATAAGGTAGTATGTGGACAATTCTGCCCTTTCCTCATTATTTCGTATGCAGTTTAGTCCCAAACTAACGGTCGTTAGTCAAAACTTAACGAAACATGACGAAATGATGGATTTCTACTTCTTGACTCAAGGTGAGACTTAGAGCGGTATAAATTTGCTCTGATGGGTTCAGAATGGGATGTCTACAGAGCCCCTCATTGACAAGTCTTATGGAAGAAGTCATGTCGACGATAGAAAAGATATCATTCTGAACATTGGGATGGTCGGGCCGCACGGCTTCCTACGTATCTCTATCGGAGAATCAGACCATAACGTAGTTCGAATCCAAAACACAAAAAGGCTGCTTTAGGTATTTTGAAAATCATTTTGAAAATCGAGGAGACTTTGTTTTTGAAAAGGTAAATTCATACTAAGGAATCAAATCAAGACCCAATTCTGAATATACCTGTCTGTCTGAAGATTCGCCTGTCTGGGCTCCGAACCTGCGGGGAAATATGTTAGAAAACAAAGGCTTACCTATTCGGTCCTTTGAATCATGTCGGTTTTGTGACGATTCGCCTGTCTGGGCTCCGAATCAGGATTTTTCTTGTTGAGGATGACGATTCACCTATTTAGGCACTGAATCGGGCTTTTTGTGATGACGATCCACTTGTCTGGGCATTGAACTGGGCTTTTGATTTGATGATCCACCTGTCTGGGATCTGAATCGGGCTTTTGATTTAACGATCCACCTGTCTAGGCGTTGAACCGGGCTTTTGATTTGACGATCCACCTGTCTGGGCTCTGAATCGGGCTTTTGATTTGACGATCCACCTATCTAGGCGTTGAATCGGGCTTTTCTTTTGACGATCCACCTGTATGGGCGTTGAATCGTGTGGAATGAGTTGATCTCTAGATCAATCATTTTCGGGCGACTGGTGCCGTATTGGGCGATTGTGCAGGTGTCACGTTCGGCTCATTCCGTGACTTGCGGTGCCGATTTTTCCACGTTTCCTTGCTAGTGTATTACTTCCAAGGGTAAATGTGTCAAAATTTTGAATTTTGTCATTGTGTAGACGCTTATTGTTGGGGACAATTTCGTACATTTCCAGAAGGTTTATGTCGCGCGAGATAGCTTATCTCGTGTGATACATCTACTGTCGGGGCAATATAACAGCAGCTGCTGTTTATTTTGAAAAGCACTTATTTTCAAATTTTCTTTCCCAGCTCGAGCCAAGGCGATTTTTCTCTGCAATTTCTTGCTTGTTGTTCGTTGATTCTTTCCTTCAATCAACCCTCAATCCCTTCTCCTTCCAATATCGATGGCACAAGAAAGGAAAAACTTGATTTTGGGGAGTCATTTCCTTAGCAAGGATTACCCCTGTGACGACTTCACTTTCGATAGGGATATGCATATCTCTTATGCCGTTCGTGAAGGTTTGGTAATAGCTTCTCTCTCAATTCTCATTTCATGCATTGTATTGCATTTGAAACCATTTTTTGAATCCCAATTTCATTAAATTGGCAGTTTTTTTCTTTTTTTTTTCTAGAACTTGGTTCTATCTTGCATGCTTCGATTTTGTTGAATTTGTTGCTTGTTTGACGTTGCATTGTGTGCGTGTTAGTCCCCTACATATCATGGATTGTAGGAGGGTTTGATTCGGGTAGTCAAATGCATCTTGGGGTATGCTTTTCTTGTGCGCACGCCAAGTGTTCGATGAAATGCCTCAATGAGAATTTTCTTCTATTTCTTTGAATTTTTGCCATGGGATGATTTCTAACATTGCCCTTTTGCTTTTCCTTTGTTTTGCAGTCGTACAGGCCAACCAAGAATTGTTGTGGGAGTTCGAAGCTTGCCAAGGCTTTATGGGACAAAATCAAGGGCTTAAATGGCGTTCGAGCTAGGATGGCTCAAACGGGGCTTCTGACTTTCGTTGACAACATCCAAGGGATGAGGCGAACTCCCCAGGATCTTCAAGCAATCAGAGAGAGATGGTGGGACACTACCCACACGGTGCATCTTCGCTTCGGGGAAGCCACTATGACCCCGACAGACTTTCTGGCTATCTCGGGGCTAGAGTTCACCGGTGTCGCCCTCCCGAAGACTGCGGGCTACAAGCCTGCGAGTCCAGCCGTGTGGAGGCAGCTGATTGGTTTTTCTCCTAACAAGGTTAAGGGGTTTGCTGTTTAACTGTCGCCCCTCCGGGGTCAACTTGAGGCTTATGCGGAGAAGCCAAATCCGAACACTGATCGGTTGGTGCAAGGTGCTCTCTGGTATATTCTGTCAGAGACTATCTTTGCCAACCATTCTTCTACGGTTTGCCTTGCACTCTTGGGTTTGCTGGTTGATTTGGATGCTGTGGGGACGTATGACTGGGGCTCAGTCGGGCTGGCCTTCTATTATCACGCCATGGATGAGGCGTGTAGACACACCAAGGATACTCTGTCAGGGTATTCTTATGCTTGGGAGGTATGCTTTTGATTCTGTCTCTGTCTTTTATCTGTACTTCTTTTCTGTGTTTTGTACTGAATCTGTTCTGCTTTCTTATACAGATATGGGGATAAGTTGTCTTCGGATTGTATAAGTTTGAGCTGGATAGCCGGACCCCTTTGTTTCCGAATATCAGGAGGTGGAGCCACCCCAATCGGACTGTGGATGAGGAGGAGGGAGATCAGGACTGGACCCTGACTATTGCAGAGGTGCGGGCCATGCTGGACACTTTTGAGTTTGAGCGGCTGGGCCTTTATCTGTGGACCTTGGTGGAATGGGAGGTTCACCGTGCTTGGGATGCCACTGCGATGCAGAGGATATTGATATCTTTGGAGGGGGATACCATATATCTGGGCGAGCGAGTCTTTCCTCAGCATGGTCGGGGTTCACTGCCATGTATGGTGCCAGCGGATCCGCCGAGGGCGATGTACCCCACCCACTTCATTCCTGATGATGATTATGCCGATCTTGTGGAAGGTTGTGCGGCGACGGATTGCATTGTCCGAGAAGCTTCATATGAGGCATTCTTGCCTCGATTGATGGGTCCCCTCTTGGTAGGTGCTCGGCGGTCATTTGCTCGGGCTTCCACCTCTGCCTCAGCCTCAGGTTCGTTAGCCCCCAGCTCTTCTTCCCAGTATGCGGGTCCTATGCCTTTTGCACCGGATTATGGTCCTCCAAGCTATACATATATGATGGGGAGCATGTCGATGGTGGGCCACATCCCGATCTCGGACCATATTCCTGAGGGTTACCATCTCCCATCTGATGTCTCTTCAGTACATTTCTGTTCATACTATTTCTCATATTCGTCCATGTATGTGTATATGTCCGACTTCATCTGATCCTTTTTGTTTTTGTCGTTAGATTACCATGTCCGCGGCTGATTACAACCGTGGGGTGAGCAGGATGGCGGGATTGATGTCCTTGGTGTTGGACATGTCTGAGCGGCTGTTTCAGAAGGTGGCTTTGGCAGCTTCGACGGTAGCCTCTGCGGTGACCCCGACTTGTGGAGCAAAACAGTCGAGGAGGGACGGAAGCCCCAATGGTGGTGAAGGCGGAGGTGTCGGCGGCTCGAGTGACTTGATGGCGTGATCCCTCTTTTTCTCCCCATTTACTTCTTTAGAACTTGTAAATATTGGTCGTGTGGGCCCAGACAATTTTTTTTCTTTCTTTTTGGTACCTGTTAGCACGTAGGTAGCACAAAAAACAAGGTTTTCTTAATTCCTAGTCCTAGGTCTAATTAATTAATTTTTTAACTTTCTCGACTTCCGTAATTGGAGTGAAATGACCATTTGGGTCACATTTTTGAGCTTGGTTTTGGTGTTGCTCTGCATATTAGGAACCGTGTGTGCAGGTTTTCGAGACTTACTTCGTCAAGTCGGGGCTAGATTGCTTGTTTGTGCAGGATTGCTGCTGAATTTACTGAAGGAATGTGTCGTGCGGGACAAGGCATCTCGCGCGAGACACGCTACTCAGGCGAAATTCCTTTCCTTCTTCGAACTGGATTTTGTCAGTTTTTCATATAAAAACACCCTGTAGTCCGGCCAGATAACTCATCCCAACCCTTCAAACTCTAGAGATATTCTGTTAGGGTCGAATTCTTGTCTTCTTTTCTAACCCTGTGATCCATGGCTTCCAAGGAGTTCGTCCCAACGTCTATGATTGTTGATGATTTTTCTTTGCCGTCTAACGTAGTTGAAGCATTCAAACAAGCATCAAGGGATTTCGTGAGGTCGTTTCGCAATCGATCTCGCAATAAGTTTATAGCAGAATTCGGATTCAGAATCCTTTTCACCTTGAAGAACCTCCAACCGGATTGGAATCTTTTGCAGGGTGCTGCTCAATTTTGGGATCCTTCTGTTCATCTCTTTAATTTTTCTCTTAATGAGATGGTGCCTACTGTTGAGGAGTTTGCCATTATCTTGGATATGTCGTTGATCGGTGAGATTTCTGTTCCTAAATACAATAGGAATCATTCAGAGGCTTTGAATGAATTGCTAGGGATCCCCCTTGATACTTGCTATGAGCTGGTTCACCGCGGGTGGGTAGATTGTTCTTCTTTTCCTGAGCGCTTCAGCGGAGATTCAAATGATGATGCCTTCCATGCTTACAAATGGAACTTTCTGGCCCTTTCTCTTTTCGGAGATGTTTTGTTCGCATGCAGGGATGGCTTGGTTGACTCCCAATTGGTGGAAATCATTTTACAGGCTAGGAAACGTTCTAGGAACATCATTCCGCTAATCTTGGGTGAAACCCTGCATGGTCTTGGCGAGTTGCATAAGATCGGTGCCATGACTCAAGGGAGTCTTCTTTTATTGACTATTTGGCTTAGGGAACATCTCAAGTTGGTAGGTCCCCCGTTGGAGTATTCCCCATTCACATACCATATGAGGAAGTTGCTGATCAAGGATCTCTCGGTGGATGAGTGGGCCAAGTTGATTGCAAAGACTGCCACGGCAGATATCATTTGGTGTCCACCTTATTGGAGATTGAACAAGTATGTTGCCAATATCAAGGGTTTTGACAGGGTTGTTCTCCCGGGTTTGCGAGATTCTTCCTTTTATTTTCCCAAGCGGGTGCATCGTCAGTTTGGCCAGCAGCAGGATACTTATCTTTTTGAAGGGGCCTCTCGTGAGGTGTCTTATATCGGTGTAGAGTTTGCGAATGTGCTAGCTCAAGCATGGGGTGAAGGAACTAATCGGGACCGCTGGTCGAACCTTCAGACTTTTGATGCAAGCGTCTTCTTATCTGACAAGTATTTGGATTGGTTCCTTCATACCGGTCATCTTAATGTGGAGAAGATTGATGATCAGCGGCTTTCACTGTTAGGGGATTCCTTCGTAGCTAGCAGTATTTTGCGAAGGAGTGAGGCTCAGTCTGATCCTGCTAATGTACGAACTGATCCAACTCAGGATTTTCTTAATGGGGATTGGTATGAGAGGCGAGGCAAGGGTATGCCCGGAAAGATGCAAGCTTTAGATAGGCCCAATGTCTTCAAGAGGCTTTCGGAGTCCGTTTTCACTCGCCTCGAGGGATGTTCTGCTTTGAAGGGCCCAAAACGCAAGAGAGATCGCGATGACGATGGTGATCATGTCTGTCGGCCTACCAAGTCAATGAAAGGCTAGTTCTTAAAGAGTACCAAGAGATTACTTTGATAGATCAATAGTTTTATTTTATTATTTATTTATTTTTTTCAAGATTGTTAGCTTAGCAAATTAGTCGTTATTGTTAGAATTTTCCTTTTTTCATTAATAAAATGCATTTGATTAATAAAAGGACAAAATTTGATTTATTTATTTGATTAGACCGAACCCGAAGGCTGCCTACGTTCCTCTTTTACAGCACTTAAATAAGAGGCTCAGGTCTAACGTAGTTCATTTTTGAGAGAAAAAGGACAAAATACGGTTTCAGGCCGACGGGTAATCTCGCGCGGGACAAGGCCTCCTTTTTTTTTTATGCACACCCTTTCTTTTGCCTAGACTGCCCTTTCGGGTTTTCACTCTAGCGGGCTTCTTTTCTTGTGCAAGCTCTAATTTTTGCCTAGGCCATCCCCTTCGAGATTTTCAACCTAGCGAGCATTTTTTCTTTTTAAGAGGCCAAGTCACGCGAAGTATTTCTTGAGTTTGTCCATATTGACTGGCTTCGGTAGCTGATCTCCGTCTAAGTCCACCAGCTGAAGGGCTCCCCCAGAGAATATCTTCTTCACGATGTAGAGTCCTATCCATCTTGGTCCCCTATTGCCTAGCGGGTTGAAAGGTCCAGGACGATGTTCACGGAGAACCAGGTCGCCTACTCTGATATTCCTTGTCTTGACCTTTTTGTTGAAAGCTCTTGCCATTCTTCTTTGGTAAGCTTGAGTGTGCTCGGCTGCTTTCAGCCTCCTTTCATCTAGCAAGGCTAACTCTTCGTATCTGCTTTCTAGCCAGTCGACTTCATTCACTTGGTTTTCTAGGAGAACTCTTAGTGATGGTATTTCCAATTCTATTGATAGGACAGCCTCCATCCCGAATGTGAGGGCGTAGGGAGTGTCCCCTGTAGCTGTTCGGACTGAGGTGCGGTATCCCCAAAGTGCGAAGGGTAGCTTGTCGGGCCAGTCTTTCCCAGTGATTGCCATTTTTATGATGATGGTTTCGATTGTTTTGTTTGCGGCTTCAACTTCTCCATTCGTCTGAGGCCTGTAAGGAGACGACTTATGCCTTATGATCTTGTACTCTTTTAGGAGGCGATCGGTTTCTTTCTCGAAGTGCGAGCCATTATCGGATATCATCTCTTGGGGACCCCGTATCGGCAGATGATGTTGTGCTTGATGAATTCTGCTACCTTTCTGGCATTCAAAACTTTGTAGGAGGCGGCCTCGATCCATTTAGTGAAATAGTCGATGGCTACTAGGATGAAGCAGTGTCCATTGGCTCCTGTGGGTGTGAACTTTCCAATCACATCTATGCCCCATGTTGAGAACGACCAAGGAGACGTCATAGGGTACAGTAAGGAAGGTGGCGCGTGCTGAAGGTTGGCGTGTATCTGACACTTATGGCATTTCTTGACCATTCTGGTACAGTCGGCTTCCATGGTTAGCCAAAAGTACCCTTGTCTGATGATCTTTTTGGCGAGCATGTTTCCGCTCATGTGGGTTCCACATATACCTTGATGAACATGGTCCATTATTTCTTGAGCCTCTTCTTCGGTGGTACAAAGGAGGTTTCCTTGGGAGTATTTTTTGAATAGACGGCCGACAATGATGACGTAGTTAGCTGCCAGCCTTTTAAGGGCGATCTGAGTCTTTTGGTCGGTCTCAGGCGGAATGGTTCCATCTAGGATGAAATGCCAAATGTCATGGTACCACGGTTTCTTTTCGAAGTCCTCAACAGTGGCACATTCGGATGACCATTTGTCTTTGCAGTCATGGAGATCTATAACGGCGCAGTAGGCAGGAGTTGCGCACCGGGTTATTTTGAAGGGTTTGACTGCCTTTCCTGCAGGAATTTTGACCAAGGAGGCGAGTGTAGCCAATACATCAGCAAACCGGTTTTGTCTCTAGGAAGATAGTGGAACGAGATATCCTGAAATTGTTGCACCAACTCTTGGAGGTGGGCATTGTATCTTTGAAGGGTTGGATCTTGGATCCTCCACTTCTTCAGTGTCTGATTGATGATTAACTGGGAGTCCCCAAATACCTCAAGTTCAATCACGTTGCGCTCTAGGGCTGCCTCAAGCCCCGCTATGCAAGCTTCATATTCTGCGGTGTTGTTGGTGGCATCAAAGTTAAGACGTATTGCCAGTGGAGTATAGATGTCGTCGGGATCTACTAACAACATTCCGATGCCGAATCCTTTCTTGTTGGCTGCGCCATCGAAAAATAATTGCCACTTATTTTCGTCTTCTATACTCATGATGTCTTCATCAGGGAATCGCGGGTCTTCCCCCTTCACTTCGTCGCAAGGAAATTCGGCCAACTGATCTGCGAATACACTCCCCCTGACGGATTTCTGAGTGACGTAAGTGATATCATATCCCGCGAGCATGAAGTACCATTTAGCCAGTCTCGAAGACAAATTTGATTTGTCTAGGATGTACTTCAAAGGATCCATTCTTGCGATGAGACGAACCGGGAAGGCTTCCATATAGTGCTTTAGTCTTTGTGATACCCAGACAAGAGTAGCGCAAGATTTGTCGAGTGGAGAGTAGTTGATTTCCTGCCTTGGAATCTGCGGCTGACAAAGTAGATTGCATTCTCTGTGTGTGAAGCAGGCTATTCTTGAGCGAGCATAGCCCCTAGCGCGTTGTCAGTAACTGTGAGGTATAGCTTTAAGGGCTTTTCCTTGTATGGTGGAACCAGGATGGGTGGGGAAGTTAAGTAGTGCTTAACTTCCTCGAATGCTTCTTTACATTCCTCGGTCCACTCTTGAGGTGCGTTTTTCTTAAGTAGCTTAAAGATAGGATCGCACATTGTAGTCAGTTGATTGATGAATCGACTGATGTATTGGAGTCTGCCCATGAACCCTTTACTTCTTTTTGTGTTCTGGGTGGAGGCATGTCTATGATGGCCTTTATCTTAGCGGGGTCTGCTTCTATGCCACGCTCGGTGACCATGTACCCCAAGACTTTCCCTTTGACCACTCCGAATGAGCATTTTGTGGGGTTGAGCCTCATCTTGTGTTGTCTCAGTCGATTGAAGAATTTTTTGAGATCTCTGAAGTGCTGACCATTTGTCCCTTTTGAGTGGATAATCATGTCGTCCACGCATACCTCTATTTCCTTGTGGATCATGTCATGGAATAGTGTCGTGACTGCCCTTTGGTAAGTCGCCCCAGCGTTCTTGAGAACAAACAGCATGACCGTATAACAGAACGTCCCCCAAGGTGTGGTGAATGTCGTTTTGTGCTGATCCTCCTCTGCCATGAGGATTTGGTTATACCCTGCAAAGCCATCGATGAATGAGCGGACTTCGTATGCTGCTGTGGCGTCGACCAACATGTCTATGTTTGGTAGTGGAAAGTCATCTTTAGGGGATGCCTTGTTCAAGTCTCTGAAATCTACACAGACTCGTATTTTCCCGTTCGACTTGGCTACTTGTACTGTGTTTGCTAGCCATTCCGGATACTCGATCACTTTGATAAATCCTACGTTCAAGAGTTTCATGATCTCTTCTTTCACTTGCATTGACCATTCCGGCTTGATTCTGCGCAGTTTCTGTTTGACTAGCTTAGCGTTGGGTAGCAACGGTAATTTTGTGTTCTACAATCGATTGATTTAACCCAGGCATATCTTTGTATGACCAAGCGAAGACATCGACATATTCTCTGAGGAGCTGCGCTAAGGTTTCTCTGTCTTCCCCCTTGAAGAAGCTGCCGATCTTTGTTTCTCTGGGGTCTTCTGTTGTCCCGAGATTAACCGTTTGCATTTCCTCATTGTCAACGGGGCCATTCTTTCCACAACGACCTACTTGCTTTGCTAATTCTTTTAAAATTTGTTCGTTTTCTTGGTCTATCTCATCGTATGATTCATTATTAACTTGTTCGTTATATTGATTATTATTAGTTAATTCATCATTCACGATGTTAGCAATCTCAGGGTACTCGGAAAGATCAAAGTTTTCATTAAGGAAGTAAGGGAATACATGTTCGGCCACCGCCTCGATTTCCTCTTGAGTGAGTTCATCAGAGGTGGAGCCTGATTCTAATGTGAAAGTTATAGGGCCTATCTTCCTGCGGGGATGGGGAGTACAACCAAGCTCTTTGATCATGAAGTCCTCGTCAACAACTGGTCCTCCTAAGTGACATGCCGCTTAGAATTGGCTCATCACATTTCGTATTAACTTTGTGTAATCAATAGTTGGAGCGTCCCCCTTGGAGATTGCATGGATCTGGCTGTCTTCTAACCGGCACAGGTCTTCAAACTGTCGCAGCATGTCTTCTCCCAACACAAATTCCCATTTGCTGGTCATTTCTGCCTTCGTGCCCCACAAATCTTTAGGGATTAGTTGGACGGGTTCTGTTTTGTCTGGTGAAGCATCGCAGTCACTGAAGATTTCAAAGCCCGGTTGGTGTTTTCCTTTATCGTCAGTCCATGGTTCTGAAAAGATAAAGTATGGGATGCTTTCCCCTTCCCGGACGAAGTAACCATTGAGTGTCTTTCGATATGGCTTGAGGTTGCAATTTTTGACCTTTAGGTCATTGTGGCCCTTGTACGCGGTTCCTTCCCACTTGACTTGAGTGAAGTCCCACTCTTCTTTGTCATCTCCATCGCGGATGGAAATGATGTATCCTAGGCCATGCTTCGTGTGTGGTGGGGGAACCGGTGGTGGTTCCGTTATCCTTGCAAGTGTTTTCCAAGTTCCAAGCCGGGAAAGTATCCTTTCTCTTGCATTATTCTCCAAACAGGAAGGTTTCTGAAAAACCGAAGTGCTTTAGAGTAATCATTTTCGTTGCAAGTTTCTATGACATTCACGGTGCTTTCTTTCTCGATCTCAAAGCCACTGAACAAGTAATCAGAAGTGCTGTGTTGTACCTCGAGGATAGGGCTAGCGGTAACCATTTCTCCGTGCATGGTGACTATTGCATCGTTGTGTCCGAACTTGATACACTGGTGTAGGGAGGAAGGTACACCCCCTATGTCATGTAGCCAAGGACGGCCAAGCAGCAAGTTGAAGGATGCCGGGATGTCGATGACTTGAAATTCGATGCTCATTGTGACTTGCCCCATTTCTATAGGTATCACGACTGATCCCAAAGCAGTTCTAGCAAGCATAATCGCATTACCTCATACAAAGCGCCCGATGGCTTAAGGTCTTTGTGGGTGAGGCCTAATGATGATAAGGCTTTCTTTGGAAGGACATTGATTGCAGAACCATTGTCGACCAAAATGTGTGGCATTCAGTATCCATTCACCTTAGCAGTTATTTAGAGGGCCTCATGATGATTGTTCCCATAGGATGGGAGGTCCAAGTCAGTGAAAGTGATGACGTTGCCAAATTGTACTTGGTCGATCATTTGAGTAAGCTCTTCGGGTGTTTCTTCTGAGGAAATGGTCATTTGAGCCAAGGTCTTTTTCACCATTTCACGATGCTTGTGAGATGCTCCTATAAGATCCCAAATTGAGATGTTTGCTTGTGTCTTCTTTAGCTGGGCTAAGAGAGGATCGTCTGGTTCGCTTGATGATGGAGTTTTTGCTTGTTTAGGGGGATTTTTGTCCCTTGGATCTTTGTTGATGATCACTCAACTGGATCGTGTGAGGAGATTGACTGTTTTAGACCCTTTTTCCTTTTGTTCTAAGATTTCATCCCAAGACATCATATAACAGAAAGAAGATTTATTAAATTCAAAAGGGCTCTCGTCCACAGTTGTGGCTAGACGAGTAGGGTCCTTGAAGCTACTTTCTACTTCTATCAAATTGACTTCGTTGTTTGGTAAAGGATTAGTAACAACATTAGGTAGCCCTATCTCTTTATCATCGAACAAATCTTGGATGACGTCTTTCAAGTGGAAACATGAGTTGGTGTCGTGGCCGGTGAAGTTGTGGTACTTGCAGAAGAGATGATGAGCATGATTAGCAGGAAGATCTTTCTTTGGAGGTCCACCTTCTCTTGGTTTGATTTTTCCATTCTTGACGAGCACCTCGAGGAGTTCTTCTTGAGTTATCCCTTCAAGCTTGTCGTAATGCCTATCCCTTTTCTTCTTTTGTGGTGGAGGTACCGCAGAGTACTTACCATTTCCGGGATGATTGAAGACAATAGCATTGACAGAAGTGTCCTTAGGGTTGGAAGAGGAAGAGGAACTTTTGTTGTAACAGAACCCGCTTTCTTTCTTGGCTTCCCTTTTCTGCTTGATGAGGTCATCTAACCGTATGCCCGATTTGTGGAGTTCGGAAAAGCTAGAAAAGTAGTTGCCTGCAAGTTTTTCTTGATATTCTTCTTGAAGACATTGTATGAGGATGTGGATTTGTTCGTCTAGGCTTGGCCTATCAACGATTTCAGTCAGTTTGGTCCTCCATCTTTTGACGAAGTCTGTGAAGGATTCGTTTGGAAGCTGCTTGGTTTGTTCGAGATCCCTTCTAGTGGTGTGGTAAGTGGAGTTGTCCTCATATTGCTTTTGGAAGGTACGACTAGCGAGTGGCCAATCAAGTCTTGTAGAGAGTGGAAGAGTCATGTACCAATCTCTAGCAGCACCATCGAGAGTTTGTGGAAAGCATTGAGCTAGTAGGTTGTCATCAACACCCATAGGTAGCATAGCCCAAGAATAGGTCTCCAAATGTGATTTGGGACAGGTGGTGCCATTGAATTTTGCAATGTCGGGTGTTTTGTATTTTCTAGAAAGCTTGGACATGGATTGACAAAGGGTGTCATAATCAATAGAGAGCGAGGCTCCCTTACTCACATCGAGGGATGCAAGCTTCTTTTCTAACATTGCCATGGTGAGGGGTTCGTTCTTTCTTTCCCCTTTGCTTTCTTTCTTGGATGTGTAGCTCTCGTTGTCAGAGGAGGAAGATGACGAGTTAGACTCGTATTTCTTTTTCTTGCTTTTGCTTTGGCGACGACCCTTAGCCTTTTTGGTGTATGATTCCTCTTCTTTGGAGGAAGAATCATTTTTCTTCTTCTTTTCTTTGTTGGCTAGTGCTGCCCTAAGCTCTTGGATTTCTTCCACGAGAGTGTGGATTTGGGTAGCTTGCACCTCTAGGCGATCATTGGCTTCTTCCAAAAGTTTGTGGTTGTTTTCGGAAAAAGTTTCGTCACCCGGAATTTCGTCGATGCCGGACATTGTGTTGGGAGTCTTGAGGTTGAGTAGCTTCGAAAAACTGACAGAAGAGATGCAGAGATGGTGTCAGGATCAAAGTTAGCCCTAACGAGTCGGAAACAGGCTTAAACAGTTCAGGCTCAAACACAGCAAATAGGGGCATTATCTCACGCGAGACAGGTAGTCACGCACGAGATAATCACACTGAAAGTCGATTTTTATTAGACCTAATTTTTGGTCGGAACGGAGAATCCGTTTTGAGGGGTTTCTAAGGCCTTTATCAGAACCTAACGACTAAGTAATCAGTCCGATTTTTGTAAAACAAAGCCATGTAAGATTGTTTTGAAGGATTTTTTTTTAAAGGGACTTCCGAAAGGGTCATTCCGAAGGGACTTTTCCGAAGGGACTATTTCGAGTCCTTCTTGTTAGTGTTATGCCCTAGGCCTATATTTGATAGACTTATGTGTTGACATTATTTATTATTATATGAGATGTTTATCATTTGATTATTATATATGTTTTGTATATTTGTTTATAATAATCTCCGTCCCTAATTATTAAGAGAATAATTAGTATAATTGTCAATGGATAATCATACGATGATTATATGCATAGAGATGCACATTGAAATTATGGGTACTTGTTAGAGAACAAGTGACTGGACTTGACCCGCATGAGATTTATGTCATGGTCAAATGTCATAATTAAATCTCATAAGGTTACTTCATTTAGTCCCTAGACCTGAGATTATCATGACCTTACATATGATGAAAGTTATGTTTGATTTTAGTCAAACGGTATCTTAACACGATATCTATAAAGGCTATCTTTGGCATGATCGGATTCATGATGGGAAGGATGATAAGTCAAGATGGAATTTGTCCCTCGGAAAAGAGATGTTTTGCTTGGGCCCCTCGATGAGTGATAATGATGAAAGTGTATGGCCGTACCCCAATATGATTGGAACTATCATTATACTCAAGATCGAGAAAGCATTGAACAAAGACAAGTTGACGAGGACCATGACTTGTGTTCAATATAACATCGCGAGACAAAGGGAGAAATGGAAGTGCACCGTTGGAAACGTGAACTCTTACGTTACATTATTTGGGTAGACATAATTGCTTGCTAGAGTCTGCTTATGTCTTATGAGGGTCGATATGATCGAACTCATTGCCAACATAATGTAATCCTATTGGGTCATACACAACTAGAATGAATTGATTAAACCATTGGAAGAATGATTGAGAAACTCCTCGCTGGCCTTGTTAAGCTGTGCGACACAACAGGCCATGTGCTGTGTGTGGTCGTGCGACACAACAAGCCACTGACGCGGTTTGACAGAATCCTTTCCTAATTTGATTAGGATTCATATTCTATACTAATGTACTATAAATATGAACGTCTGTCAACCCAAGAAAGCTATCCGAAATTCTCAATAGAAATTCACAAACATATTCTCAATATTATTCCAAGGTTTTATAGGATCTAGCAATCTTCAAGAAATTGTTCTTGGATTCATTCAAAGGTGTGGATACCGAAAGAGGGTCTTCGCTCGTTCATCGATCAAGACCTAGAGTTCAAGCAAGTTGAAGAACGAAGTTTGTGATTCGAAATCACATAATCAAATCGTTCGATAGCTCAAGAACGGAAAGCGTTCAAGGTTGGTTACATCTATCTCATAGTTTTCAAGTTAATTGTATAGAACGAATCCTAGGGCTTCTTGGGTTTTATGTTTTTAATGCTTAATTCCGCTGCGCATGGACCCATAAAACCCAACATTGGTATCAGAGCCCCGTTCGTATGATTAAGTTTGAATTAACATGCTAGAAAAGTAATATAAAATCGTTTATATGTTCTTTTGCATGTTTTGTATGCGATAGATTAATTGTTTTTGAAACAATATGCCTAATTCGTGTTCTAATGATATTGAATTAAATCTGTTAAAAGTCATTTGCATGATTTAATTGCTCTGTGATTTAGAATTGATTGAATTTTGAAAATCTGGAAAACAGTCATCCTGTGTCACGCGACAGAACTAGCTTCTGTCATGCGACACGCGACACTTTTAGCCCATTCTGGGCAGTATCAGGTTGATGAACAATCTGGTTAATCTATGAATGTGTTTACAATCTGATGTATTTGTGTGTTAATCTAGATGCTATAAAATTGAGTTTATAGGGCTATGCTAGATTAATTCATTGTTTATGCATGCTTAGTTGATTAAAATATGATTTTAATAATTATTACGATGCATGTTTTACTTGTTCTTACGTGCTAAGAAATTTTATGTTTAGTTGAAACATTGCATTATAGTTTCCTAATATGTTTAGATTTAGACATTAAAATTTTGGATTTTATGATTGTTTATGGAAACAAGTCATAATTACGCGAAATTTAAAAGGAAACTGATTGTTTATAAAAGGTAGTGATTATGTTGCCAAATCAGAGCTGATTTCTGATTGTGCATGTCTAGGAGAGTTCTGTCTAAGGAAGAGTTGGTACTTAAGTAGTCCTTGTGGCTCACCTATCTTCCTGGGAACTTACCTGGTGCACGATTATGACTATCTTTGCTGATATGCTTATAATCTACCTTAAAGAACCTTCATTTAACTTTTAAGTTCTTTATGCCAATTCATGATTAAAACACTTGAGACCATTCAGATAGTTTTGGGTGGGCTTGCCATAGCAAGGTGCTTTGATTCTATTCGAATGCGAGCAAGATGAGGAAATGGTGGTTCCTATACGTTTAAAGTGAATGAACTTAATTGGGTTATCAAAATGGTTTTGGACCCAAGGCATAAGATGAGATTAAAATATGCCTAGACATATGATGTCTTGAATAAATCTCATAAAAGATCTAAGAGTCATATATGTGATATGATTGATGTTTTCTACCTAATTAATTTAATTTTGAGCGGTTTGCCATAGCAAACTTGAAATTGAATTAAAGTTGGATCTTAGCCCATTAAATGTATATTATGCTTATTTGCATTTGAAGGTGTATAATTTAGTAGGAGCATTTTATATAAATGCATTATACTTTTCATATAATATGTTTACTTATATGTGTTCATATTTTATGTATATCTTTTTATAGAATAAATGGCATCAAACAATAATCACTTTTCACTGCGATCTGTCCTTGAGAAGGAAAAGTTGGAAGAGAATGGTACAAACTAGATGGATTGGATCCATAGTTTGAGAATTGTTCTCAAGCAAGAAGAAAAATTGTACGTTCTCGAGGAACCTATTCCACCTGAACCTGCTGCCAATGCTACTAGGGCAGTGAGGGATCAATATCTGAAGCACAAGCGTGACTCTACAGATGTTGGTTGCCTCATGCTCTCCGCCATGTGCAAGAACCTTCAGAAGGATCTTGAGCACTTGGGGACAGTTGACTTAAACAATCGACTGATGGAAATGTTCCAAGCACAAGCAAGGCAAGAAAGGTACAACAGAGTTACGGTCTTGACCTCATGCAAGATGAGTGAAGGACAAGCTGTTGGTCCCCATGCTCTTAAGTTGAAGGGCCACATTGAGCATCTTGAAAGGCTCGGCTTTCCAATTAGCCAAGAGTTGGCTACCGACATAATATTGAATTCATTACCCAAAAGTTTTAGTAATTTCATAATGCACTATAACATGGGTGGAATGAATAAAAACCTTTCCGAGTTAGTTCAAATGTTGAACACTGCGGAAACCAATATTGTCGAGAAGAAAACCGACCAAGTGCTGATGGTTAACAAGGGGAAGGGTTTCAAGGGTAAGGGAAAAGCAAAGGTTGCTAACCCTAAGGCAAAAGTTGCCAAACCCAAAGAGGCTTCCAAGCCTAAAGAGGCTAAGCCCAAGTCCCAAGAGAACGCAGTCTGCTTCCATTGCAATAAAATTGGACGTTGGAGGAGAAACTGCGCAAAATACAAGGAAGCACTGAAGAAGAGCAAAGGAGTTGCTTCGACTTCAGGTATCTTTGTTATAGATATATTCCTATCTACTTCTAGTTCTTGGGTATTGGATATCGGATGTGAAACTCACATTTGTTTAAATGTGCAGGGTCTAAAGAACAGAAGGATGCTTAAGGAAGGTGAAGTGGACCTACGTGTGGGGAATGGAGCAAGAGTTGCTGCATTAGCCGTAGGAACTTATGAAGTTACTTTACCTAGTGGACTAATACTTGTTTTGAACAATTGTTATTACGTTCCAGCTTTAAGTAGGAATATTATTTCGATTTCATGTTTGGATAATGAAGGTTTTAATTTTCTTATATGTGATAAGAAATTTTCCATTTACAAGAGTGATATGCATTATTGTACTGCTGTTTCATTCAATGGCCTTTATATTCTTGATGTTGAAAATCGTGATAATGATGTCTATAACATTAACAAGAGATCTAAACCCAATGATGTAAACCACACTTACTTATGGCATTATCGTCTTGGCCATATTAACGAGAAACGCATTTCTAAACTCCACAAAGATGGATTTTTAGACTCACATGATTATGAATCTTATGAGACATGCGAATCTTGTTTACTTGGCAAGATGACTAAGGACCCATTTACCAAAACCGGTGAAAGGGCGGGCGACTTATTAGGACTCATACATACCGATGTTTGTGGGCCTATGAGTAGCGATGCTAGGGGAGGATTTCGGTACTTCATAACATTCACAGATGATTATAGTAGATTTGGATATGTTTATCTAATGAAACATAAAAGTGAATCGTTTGAGATATTTCGAATATTTCAAAATGAGGTGCAAAATCAACTTGGCAAAACTATTAAGGTACTTCGATCCGATCGAGGTGGTGAATATTTGAGCCAAGAATTTGACAGTCATCTTAAGAGTTGTGGAATCGTTTAGAACTCTCTCCACCCGGAACACCACAATGGAATGGTGTGTCTGAGATGAGGAATAGAACTTTGTTGGACATGGTTTGTTCTATGATGAGTCAAGTTGAGCTTCCTTTATCCTTTTGGGGACATGCACTAGAAACTGCTGCTTTCACTATAAACAGAGTTCCTACCAAATCGGTTCAAAAGACCCCATATGAGATGTGGCATGGAAGAAAACCTAGTTTGTCTTTCATGAAGATTTGGGGTTGCGATGCATATGTCAAGAAGTTAAATTCTGACAAGCTAGCACCTAAGTCTGACAAATGTGTTTTCGTGGGTTATCCTAAGGAAACCAAAGGATACTATTTCTACAACCGAAATGAGAACAAAGTATTTGTTGCTCGAAATGGTACTTTCTTAGAAAAGGAGTTTCTTCGCAACGAAACCAGTGGGAGTAAAATAGATCTCGAAGAAATTCGAGAACCCGAAAACAACAATGAACCAATGGTAGAGACTGAACCAAGTTCACAAAGAGTTGTGGAACCGGTTCAAGATGCACAAGTTCTTCGCCGAAGTGGTAGGTCACGATCCGAACCCGAGAGATATGGATTTCTCGTTACGGAAAGTGATGAAGTGGAGTTAATCGAAAACGATGAACCTACTTGCTATCAAGAGGCGATGTCCGCTCCTAATTCGGAAAAATGGAAAGAGGCCATGAAGTCCGAATTACAATCCATGAATGATAATCAAGTTTGGAACTTGATTGATCCACCCGAAGGTGTAAAAACCATAGAGTGCAAGTGGGTCTTCAAGAAGAAGACCAACATGGATGGGAAGGTGAACACCTATAAGGCTAGGCTTGTAGCTAAGGGATATAGGCAAATTCATGGCATCGACTATGATGAAACCTTTTCGCCTGTAGCTATGCTTAAGTCTATTAGAATTTTAATTGCCATAGCCGCATATTATGACTATGAAATATGGCAAATGAATGTCAAAACATCTTTCCTAAATGGGAAGTTACTTGAGGATGTATACATGATACAACCTGAAGATTTTGTTAATCCAGAAAATTCTAACAAGGTGTGTAAGTTGTAGAAATCCATTTATGGATTGAAGCAAGCTTCTAGGAGTTGGAATCTATGTTTTGATGAAGCAATCAAGGAGTTTGACTTTATCAAGAACGAAGATGAACCTTGTGTATACAAGAAAATTAGTGGGAGCGTAGCACTATTTTTGGTGTTGTATGTCGACGATATCTTACTCATTGGAAATGACATTCCTGCACTACAGACTGTCAAGTCTTGGTTGGGAAAGTGCTTTTCGATGAAAGATATGGTCGAAGCTGCATATATCCTTGGTATCAAGATCTATACAGATAGATCCAAGAGGATGATTGGTTTAAGTCAAAGTACATACATTGACAAGGTTCTTAGAAGATTCCAAATGGAAAATTCTAAAAGGAGAAACTTGCCAATGTTACATGGTATATCTCTTAGCAAGAATCAATGTCCAAAGACTAATGATGAGCGAAAGAGAATGAATGGTATTCCATATGCTTCGGCAATTGGGTCTATCATGTATGCTATGTTATGTACTAGACCCGATGTCTCGTGTGCTCTAAGCATGACAAGTAGGTACCAATCGGATCCCGGTGAACCACATTGGATAGCAGTCAAGAATATCCTTAAGTAATTATGAAGAACTAAGGATGTATTCTTGGTCTTTGGAGGAATGGAAGAGGATCTTGTAGTGAAAGGCTACACAGATACTAGCTTCCAAACCGACAAAGATGATTTCAGATCGCAGTCTGGATTTTTGTTTACGCTTAATGGAGGCACTGTGAGTTGGAAAAGTTCCAAGAAAAGTACCTTCGCTGATTCTACAACTGAAGCTGAGTACATAGCGGCATCCGATGCAGCTAAGGAAGCAGTTTGGATCAAAAAGTTCATTAGTGATTTGGAAGTCGTTCCAAGCATCAGAGATCCTATTGAACTTTATTGTGACAACAATGGTGCCATTGCACAAGCAAAGGAACCAAGGTCACACCAGAGATTCAAACATATACTTCGACGTTTCCACATTATCCGAGAGATATGTGAAAGGGAAGACGTAAAGATATGCAGAGTAGACACTGATGACAACGTGGCGGACCCATTAACTAAGGCTCTCCCGCAAGCTAAGCATGATGGTCATGTTAGGTCCATGGGTATTCGATACATGGTAGATTGGGCCTAGTGCAAGTGGGAGACTGTTAGTGTTATGCCCTAGGCCTATGTTTGATAGACTTATGTGTTGACAATATTTATTATTATATGAGATGTTTATCATTTGATTATTATATATGTTTTGTATATTTGTTTATAATAATCTCCGTCCCTAATTATTAAGAGAATAATTAGTATAATTGTCAATGGATAATCATACGATGATTATATACATAGAGATGCACATTGAAATTATGGGTACTTGTTAGAGAACAAGTGACTGGACTTGACCCGCATGAGATTTATGTCATGGTCAAATGTCATAATTAAATCTCATAAGGTTACTTCATTTAGTCCCTAGACCTGAGATTATCATGACCTTACATATGATGAAAGTTATGTTTGATTTTAGTCAAACGGTATCTTAACACGATATCTATAAAGGCTATCTTTGGCATGATCGGATTCATGATGGGAAGGATGATAAGTCAAGATGGAATTTGTCCCTCGGAAGAGAGATGTTTTGCTTGGGCCCCTCGATGAGTGATAATGATGAAAGTGTATGGCCGTACCCCAATATGATTGAAACTATCATTATACTCAAGATCGAGAAAGCATTGAACAAAGACAAGTTGACGAGGACCATGACTTGTGTTCAATATAACATCGCGAGACAAAGGGAGAAATGGAAGTGCACCGTTGGAAACGTGAACTCTTACGTTACATTATTTGGGTAGACATAATGGCTTGCTAGAGTCTGCTTATGTCTTATGAGGGTCGATATGATCAAACTCATTGCCAACATAATGTAATCATATTGGGTCACACACAACTAGAATGAATTGATTAAACCAATGGAAGAATGATTAAGAAACTCCTCACTGGCCTTGTTAGGCCGTGCGACACAACAGGCCATGTGCTGTGTGTGGTCGTGCGACACAACAAGCCACTGAGGCGGTTTGACAGAATCCTTTCCTAATTTGATTAGGATTCATATTCTATACTAATGTACTATAAATATGAACGTCTGTCAACCCAAGAAAGCTAGCCAAAATTCTCAATAGAAATTCACAAACATATTCTCAATATTATTTCAAAGTTTTATAGGATCTAGCAATCTTCAAGAAATTGTTCTTGGATTCATTCAAAGGTGTGGATACCGAAAGAGGGTCTTCGCTCGTTCATCGATCAAGACCTAGAGTTCAAGCAAGTTGAAGAACGAAGTTTGTGATTCGAAATCACATAATCAAATCGTTTGATAGCTCAAGAACGGAAAGCGTTCAAGGTTGGTTACATCTATCTCATAGTTTTCAAGTTAATTGTATAGAACGAATCCTAGGGCTTCTTGGGTTTTATGTTTTTAATGCTTAATTCCGCTGCGCATGGACCCGTAAAACCCAACACTTCTTTATTATCAATTTTACATGGCTTTATCTTGATCAAAAATAAGAAAAGAACACCGAGTCAAACCGACCGGTCACGGAGTGATCCTAAAAAGACAATCTACATGATATGTGGTGATACAGGGCTGGAAGGCTAGGCTCCCCGCGATATGATAATCTAGATGGATTGAATACGCGAAGTGGGATGATCCAACTTCGGAGAGACCGGCGACTAGGTGGTTACCGTCATCCGTCCTTAGTGTGGGTCCCGGGTTTATAGAGGGTATGTAGTGCAATGACAGATATAATATGAGTGCGCGTGTGTGATAGTCCATCTAGGTGATAGAAAAATAGAGATTTTTTTTTGAAAAAAAAAACAAAAAAACAGATAGTGGTCGCACCAAATGGTTGCCTACGTTTCTCCCAAATTAGGAAGACTCAGGCCATCATAGTTCCAATTAATGAGAGAGAGAGAGAGAGAGAGAGAAGAATAATTCAATTACAACTCCCGAATCCCCAATGGACCGGACTTTAATAAAATAAAACCCAATCACACGCAGTTTATAAATAACAATCAATTATTTAAACTAAATATGGATTCGAGTTCTACATCTTAAGGGAGGCCTTAAGATGAGGGAACTCCGCAGATAATGAATTCTGGGATCCCCCTTGCGTGTTCGACTCTTGTCTTGGACCTTGAGACGAACAGGGAAAACCAGAATACACCTGATTGCCGAAGCGATATCTCGCGCGTGACAGGATGTCTCGTGCGAGATATGCCTGGTCTGGATAAAAAAATCGAATTTTTTTTTTTGAAAACCTCTCTTTTATTTTTGATGCAAGTTTAAGCCTCTTTATATTTACAGTCCCCAGTAGAGTCGCCACTGTAGCGATGCGCGTGTTTTTAACGTCTTTTTGAGTCGCCACCTATATTATTCGTTTGGAAACATAGAAAACCATTTTTGAAAATAGATTTTGGTTTCGGGGCTTAGGTTATGGAATGGGGAGGTCAAGGAGCACCCATTCCACCCAATCCGGAGATCGGTCTTGCTAAAAAGAGAGAGGTTTTCAAAGAAGGAAAATATTTTAAATAATAAATAAAATAAAGATCCATTTAACGAGGTTAAACGAAATATAGGATCGATTGCTTCGAGACCATCCCCATGATTTGGGGAGGCTCTAGGCTGATCCTAGATTTAATGTATTTATACCACTTTAACAATCAATTAAAAAGGGAAAGGAAGACTACCTTGCGTGAAGAGATTTGGACAGAGTTTCGACTCAAGTTTAGAGTTGAACCTTGACTCGGACAGAGCTTCGCCTCAGTCCTTGATTCGAGCTACGATGTTTTTTTATCAACAAGGTTGACAAACAAACTTTAGGTGATTTTAGGGGTGATTTACAGGAATTTTTCAGGGAGAGAAACCAGTAAATGTGGGGGGTTTTGACTTGAAAAGTCTCGGATCCAAAATACTGAAAGTCTTCAGGTATTTATAGGTGTTGGAGAGGTGTTGAAGATGAGATCAAACACCTTATGAAGGTTCCAGAATTCAAACTTCATTGGCTGGCCGGATGGATAAAGTTTTATCCCGAAAGAGGTTGAAATCGACGAGAAAACTGTTATCTGCAGGTCTGCAGAACTCCTTTATCTCGCACGAGACACGCTATTCCGCGCGAGATAAGCTAGTTTGTGGACAATTCTGCCCTTCCCTCATTATTTCGTATGCAGTTTAGTCCCAAACTAACGGTCGTTAGTCAAAACTTAACGAAACATGATGAAATTGTGGATTTCTACTTCTTGATTCAATGCGAGACTTAGAGTGATATAAATGTGCTCCGATGGGTTCAGAATGGGGTGTCTACAGCAGGCGTGCCTTCAATGGCTTCGAGGGATCCGCCCCTCAGTATGATGAGTCCTCTCGACATGGATGTGTTGGAGTACGAGAGGTACCGGGATAGCGTGAGCACCGAGGAGTTCATCCTGTATGGCGAGGAGTATGGGGCCTTTGTTAGGCAGAAGTTGAGGATGCCACAGGTGTTGGCGAGGGAGAGGCAGGATGGCCTGCCACGTCCCCCAGATGTTCCGGTGTCTAGGCCGGACTTCACGTATGTCCGTGGGGACTCTTCGAGGAGGAGGGTATCGGTGCCCATCCCAGAGCATGGTCCTGCTGCTTATCGGGTTGACCCGGATGCTCCAATGAGTGTGCTTACTCTTTTCCATCTTGGCATCTTTTCTGTATTTTTCTCTTTTTGTCGAGTATGATTGTATATCTTTTGATGAGCGTTTCTTTGATTGTTTGCTTGTGCAGGTCTCAGGGCGATCCTTTGACACACTGACCCGTCGGTATATGGGATTGAGGTCTTTCGCGAAGAAGTTCTTGGGGAAGATGTCTTGTAGGCCCACGCGGAGCGCGGCAGCGTTCGAGCCAATGCCTTCGAGGATGTCTGTGGATACTCGTTCTTCGAGGGCTGAGCCAGGGCCACAGCCTGAGGAGCCGGTTCGGGAGCGGCAGATTTTTGATGCGGGGACGTCCTCGAGGGCTCAGAGGCCGCATACCCTTTATCAGTTCCTTCCTCCATCGGGCGTACAGGGTGAGGTTCGTCCTCGCATCCCTTATTTGATCCTTTTCACTGGGTTTGATCCTATGGAGTACTTCAAGTACTCGCACGAGGAGGGGGTCCAGTATTCTGACGATGAGGATGTGACTGGCGAGATTTCCGGGATGCTAGATTTCTCGTTTGTGGAGGTCGATGATGATGAGTCGGAGTAGGTATCTTTTGCTTTCCTTCTTTCCGTTGTTTTTTTTTTTTGTATTTGTAGAGCAACAGACATCTGGTATCTGTAATAAAACATTTGTATTTTGCACAACAAAGTATTTTATTTTAAGATGTAATGACGTTTTTATGATTTCGGGGATTGACCTAGGAATTGTTGCTAGTTTATTTTTTTTATTTTGTGCATGTCGCATGAGCTGGGAATGCATTTGTGGTTAGTGTATGGTGGCCGGGAATGGCTTTGGCCAGGCTTTTGAGCAGTTGGGGGTGTTGGTGTAATGCCCTAGGCTTTAGTTATGTTTAACTGAAAACCGTTATGTATCATCTTTATCGTTTGAGTTTATTATTTGATTATTATATATTTTGCATATTTATTGTAATAATCTCCGTCCCTGATTATTAAGAGAATAATTAGTATAATTGTCAATGGATAATCATATGATGATTATATGCATAGAGATGCACATTGAAATTATGGGTACTTGTTAGAGAACAAGTGACTGGACTTGACCCGTATGAGATTTATGTCATGGTCAAATGTCATAATTAAATCGCATATGGTCACTTCATTTAGTCCCTAGACCTGAGATTATCATGACCTTACATATGATGAAAGTTATGTTTGATTTTAGTCAAACGATATCTTAACACGATATTTATAAAGGCTATCTTTGGCATGATCGCATTCATGATGGGAAGGATGATAAGTCAAGATGGAATTTGTCCCTCGAAAGAGAGATGTTTTGCTTGGGCCCCTCGATGAGTGATAATGATGAAAGCGTGTGGCCACACCCCAATACGATTGGACTATCATTATACTCAAGATCGAGAAAGCATTGAACAAATACAAGTTGACGTGGATCATGACTTGTGTTCAATATAACATCGTAAGACAAAGGGAGAAATGGAAGTGTACCATTGGAAACGTGAACTCTTACGTTATATTATTTGGGTAGACATATTGGCTTGCTAGAGTCCTCTTATGTCTTATGAGGGTCGATTTGATCGAGCTCATTGCCAACATAATAAAATCCTATTGGATCACACACAACTAGAATGAATTGGTTAAACCAAAGGAAAAATGATTGAGATTCCTGCATATGGCTTTGCTTGGTCGTGCGACAAATCTTGCCATATTGGGTTCTGGGTCGTGCGACACAACATGCCCATGGGCTGATTGTGGTCGCGCGACACATTAAGGCCTGAGGCGTATACAGAGCAGTTTCCTAATTCGATTAGGAAACTAATATCAATACTAAGGTAGTATAAATATGCAGTCTGTAAACCCTAGCGCCTAGCCGAATTTTCTCAAGAAAATCATAACAAAAGTTCTCTCAATATTCTTCCTAAAGTTTAAGAATCTAGCAATTCTCAAGAACTGTTCTTGGTTCATTCTAACGTGTGGATACTACTAGAGGATCTTCGCTCGTACGACGATCAAGGCCTAGAGTTCAAATTATCCAAAGCAATCTGAAGGTTCAAAGGTTTTGAAGATCGAAGATTGTGATTCAAAATCACGCCAATAAATTGTTCGATAGCTCAAGACCGGAAAGCAATTAAGGTTGGTAAATTCTATCTCATAGGAATTCAATTTAATTATATAGAACAGATCTTAGGGCTTTGGGTTTTGTGTTAATTTGATGCTTTATTCCGCTGCGCATGGACCCATAAAACCCAACAGGGGGTAGGGTCCCGCCGAGAGCAGTAGCTGTTTTGCAGTTTGCTGAAAATGGGGGCCAGGCTGCAAAGTGGTCCGCACGGACACATTCAGCATGCAAAGTGGTCTGTGCGGACTTACCTTGCTTTTAGGAAGGAAATAAGAGTTACAAAAAGTCTGGTTTTCTCCCATTTCCTATTTGCAATCCCTTCGAGTTTTCTTTCCCATTTTCTCTAGAAACCTCCATTTTTGCCATGGATTCTTCGTTTGTTTCAAGAGTTTTGCCGAGGCTTTTGAAGGAGAGGCGAGCATACTTCCTTGAGCGGCTCAACACGTGGATGAGGCACCATATGAGGCACAATAAGCGGGCTTTCGAGGTGAGATTTCGACTATGCTCGATTTGGTCCCTTAGGGAGTTAGTTCCCGATTGGAAATTGTTGCGGGCTGCTGCGAAGTTCTAGGATGTTAGGAGGCACGTGTATAGCTTCTCCTATAATGAGGTAACGCCCACCTTTGAGGATTTTTGGGTTTTGATTAGAGGACCGGAGGTGGAGGCCATCTCGCTTCCTTTGATTGGCGATGCCGTCGTGAGCGTGAAGCTTGCATGCTTTCTTTAGACTTCGTTGGAAGAAGTGCAGGGTATGACTCTTGATTCTGGTCATATTGACGATTCTGAGCTTCCGAAGCGGTTTATGAGTGATGGCGAGAGTGACGTCTCGTGGGATGCATTTGCTTTGTACGTGATAGCGATGCTTTTCATGGCTAGCTCCCTTGGGGTATGTGACGGCACTTTGCTAGATGTGGTAGGGCACTGCCGAGCCGAGGAGGATATTGCTCCGCTGGTGCTGGGGGAAACCCTTCATGGCATTGATCGCCTGGTGACTGGGGATAAGTTCATGAGAGGGGGATCCTCGTTTTGCTCACCTTGTGGTTGCGAGAGAGGCTTCAAGCCATGCCCGAGTCTCCGACGTCTTTTATCCCGTGGACGTTTTCTCAGCGGCCTCTTGTATTGGATATGGATCAGTCTGCCTGGGAGAGATGGATGGCACAGCTTGGTACGCATCAGATCCGTTGGTGGGTCCCTCATTGGGGGATTGAGACTAGGAGGGCCTTTCAGGAAGGTTCCTATGTTGTCAGAGTTCCAGGTTTGTCTTGGTCTTCCTTCTATATTCTGTCGCTCATTTCCCGACAATTTGGGATGAGGCAGGAGCCTTTGCTGGGCTGGGAAGACATTGCCACTGTGGAGGTAGCTTCCCTTTGCATGGCAGCTTCAGATGCTCTTCTGTATTTTCTGAGGGTATGGAAATATTCCACTTTCCCTCCTGTGGTGCTCCTTCGACGTCGGGAGAGAGTTGTGTTGACCACCAAGTACCTGGATTGGTACGAGCAGCATGTCGGGCAGTCCCAAGTGGTTTTGGGAAGTAGGCGTGAAGCGATTCTGGGGCAAGGTTGCCGTCCCAGCTATAGCATTAGAAGTGTCGAAGCCTGGTCTAACCCTCAGAACGTGACGGGAGATGCTTTATTCGACTACGAGACCAGAGTTGACTGACTGACGGAGAGAGGTCCCCTTTTGCAGACTCGCAGGGAGGAGATCTGGGCCGAGGCATGGGCAAATGAAGCTCTGCGAGCTGCTGGATTATTTGACTCTACGGGGAGGACCCCTAATCTCGAAATGAGAGAGACAGAGTTGGCTCGCATGCAGCGAAATAAGACTCGCCGGGGACGAGGGAAGACAGGGAAGAATGGCGAGGGAACAAGCGCAGGTGGCACGAAAAGACCTCCTAAGTATCCATTCATTGCAATGCAGACACATTATTTGTTAAATGTATTAAGCTGTCTTTTAGCATGTTGTGAACTTGAGAGTAGACCGTGCTTGTACTCATCAAGAAATGTTGTAACCATTAGTGATTTGTGATTTACTTTTAAAGCTTTGTCAAGACGCAAGATCTCTTGTTCGCTTTTTGTTTCTTTTGTGAGCCTTGGCGGCGTCCAGCTTTGGACCTTTCTGTTTGTATCTTGTGGACTGAAGCAATCTGAGTCTTGACGGCATCCATTTTTGTTCGGATTTTGTGTTTGGATGGGAAGCTTCTACTTGAGCTCCCTTTTTTTTGTAGCTCGCGAGGGCGAAGGCAAGCCCCTTGCTTGTTGTTGACCTGGATCAATCTTGTAATGCTGATTGACTTTTTGTTGTCCTTTTATGTTGCCGCCGTCGTTGACTTGGTCAAGGTGATGGTGGGGGCATGTTCGGGAAAAGTGTATAGTTTGGTGGAGGCTTTGATCGTCATCCAAACTTTTATTTTTTTTTGTGTGTTTTTAGACCGAACCAATTAAGGCTGCCTACGTTCCCCCCGGACTGGAGGGCTCAGGTCTGCGTAGTTCGATGCTACAATGAGTGACGAGAGATGCAGAGTTGATCTTTAGGCGAAGTATCTGTGGAGCTTGCTTCCGTTGACTGGATTCATAAATGGATTGCCGTCTAGGTCTGTCAGCTTTATGGCACCTCCGGAGAAGATCTTTTGAACCACGAAAGGGCCGATCCATGTTGGTTCCCATTTTCCCAATGGGTTGGTTTGAGTGGGAGGCTTTTCCATGAGTACCAGACCGCCTTCCCTGATGTCTCGGGACTTGACTTTCTTGTCGAAAGCTCTAGCCATTCTGCTTTGGTAGGCTTGGATGTGCACCATGGCCTTTAGTCGGCGCTCGTCTAGCAGAGCCAGTTCGTCGTGTCGGCTTCGGAGCCATTCGACTTCGTTGATCTCGTTTTCCAGCAACACTCGGAGTGAGGGAATTTCCAATTCGACGGGTAGTACTGCTTCCATTCCGTATGTCAGAGCAAATGGAGTTTCTCCCGTGGCTATTCTGACTGATGTTCGGTAGCCCCAAAGTGCCAGGTGCAGCTTCTCGGGCCAATCTCATCCTCGTGTGGTCATTTTTCGGATGATCCTGTCGAGGGTCTTGTTTGCTGCTTCTACTGTGTCGTTAGTTTGCGGCCTGTAGGGAGAAGACTTGTGCGTGTGATCTTGAATTCGGCCAGCAGTATGTCGCATTCTCCTTCGAAGTGGGACCCGTTGTCTGATATGACCTCGTTCGGGATGCCGTATCGGCATATGATGTTTTCCTTGAGGAAATGGGCGACCTTCTTGGAAGTTAGCACTTTATAGGACTTGGCTTCGACCCATTTTGTGAAATAGCCGATGGCTACCAAGACGAATTCGTGGTCGTTGCTTCCGGGCGGAGCGATCTTCCCGATGAAGTCAATTCCCCAAGTGGCGAAGGGCCAGGGAGTAGTCATGCAGTAAAGATCGTGAGGAGGCGGGTGATTGAGGTTGGAGAACCGTTGACACTTGTCGCAACTTCGGACAAAGTGGATGCAGTCTTCCTCCATGGAGATCCAGTAGTAGCCCTATTCAAAGAATGATCTGCATTAGGGCTCTGGCGTTTATGTGGGGGCCGCAAGCCCCGTTGTGGACTTCGTTCATGAGCTCGTTTGCTTTTTTCGGGCTATGCTGGTGAAGAGGCTTATACTTTGCGTCTCTTTTGGCTCTTCAGCAGTTCCCAAATTCACTGTGATTAAAACCTTCTCGGCAACTTGGGCCAGGTTTTTCTCTCGCTTAACAACATGCTTAAAGATGTGTTTAATGTATTTTTCAATTAATGTGTCTGCTTCTTTATTAGATGAATTGTTATTAATTGTTTGTGATTTAGTTAACTCATCATTTGTTAAAGATGCAAAGGAAGGATATCTAGAAAGGTCAGACCTTTTTTTGAAAGCGTAGAGAAGATACATTGTTGATTATGGACTCACAATCTTTCGGCGTAGAGCCATCAGATGACTCGAAAGACTTGAATTCATAGACAACATGACTCGAAGCTAGACTCTAAGCGACGAGGGGTTGGACCAGGCTTCATTGCTCTTTGCGGGTTATAGGTCTAGAGAGGGTGGCGATGGCTTTGGTGGCCATTCTTCAGTTGATGCCGTTCCCGGAGGATGGCTTGCTTGCGGTTCGACTTCAAACCAGATCGCGGAGCTTTTAGGATGCTCCTTTGACGGTGTCCCTCCATTAGTGTTGTTCCCAGATCTCGGGGGCTCTTGACAGTAGAAGTCATGGAGAGCTTCTTCCATGAGGGCGAAGCATTCGCTGATTCGGAGTTGATTCTTGCTGATTTTGATTATCTTCATAGAATCTGCTTCCTTATCTGAGATCTTTTCTTGGATGACATTCACGATATCTGAATCTAGGGGGCATGCTATCTCTCCTTCTCTGATTAGGCTTCGGAGGAGGTCGAGCCATTGTTCTTCCAGGTCAGATACCGGGATGTTGAATTGGACTATGTTATGGTGGCTGTCCCAGTGAGATCCGAATGTGTCGGTATGGGGATTATCTTGTTCAAGCATGTTGGCGATGGGCCAGCTTCCTTCAGGAGGATTTTCGGCGAAGTATGAGTCTACTTCTCCGTTAAGTTCCATCTGGGCGTCTATCTCTTAATCTTCTTTCATGCATTCTTCGTAGTCGCATATTTCAGAGTTGTCGTCTTGGCCCATGAGTTCTTCGATCTCTAGCTCGTCACGGCTTAGCGCGTGGATGTAGGGATCTCTTTCGTAGCGAATCGTGACTGGAGATTCGTCTGCAGAGGAATATTCGGTCATGTCGGGACCTTCTTCTAGGTCATAGCTTGCTGTCCAAGCGCTCTCCATCGTGCTGTTTCCGCGGATTACTTCGAGGTTTCCGTTGGCGCTGATGAATTTCACACATTGGTGAAGAGTAGATGATACTGCTTTCATCTGGTGCAGCCAGGGTCGTCCCAGCAGGGCGGAGAAGGTTGAGTTGATTTCCACAACTTGGAATTCTACCGACTCCATTTGTTCGTTGAATTGGATCCTCAGATCGATTACTCCTACGACAGGGCATGGAGTGGAGTCATAAGCTCGAATTATCCGAGGCGAAGGTCTCATCAGGGAGCGGTCGACACGGAGTCGTTTATTGTGCACAAGGCAATGATGTTGACTGCAGAGCCATTGTCGACCAAGACGTTTGGGAGGTAGAACCTCTCTATCTTTATAAGGATGAGGAAGGCCTTGTTGTGTCTATTTTCACATACCGGTAAGTCTGCATCTGTGAAGGTTAGACCGCTTCTGGTGCTGCTGTTTGATTCAGTCTCCTCCGGGGAGCATTCGATCCATACATGGGTATGTCTCGATCGCGGTAGGGATCGTAAGGAGACAGTCATTCTCGGATGTTCCTGTCTGGATTCCCGATCACGGAAACGTTTGACTCTGGTTTCACATTCCCAGTCGTAGCGGGATAGCATGTTGACAGTTTCGGAGATAACAGGGGACCTACTCTTGCATGGAATCTCGCTGAAGGCTATCATGTTCACCCTGTCGTTTCGGGGGAATGAATTTCCGATTGTGTTGGGGCCACGGGGGCATTCCAACTTTCCTTCTTTGATTAGCCCTTGGACCACTTGCTTCAGCACGAATTAATTGCCGGTGGTGTGACCGGGGTAGTTGTGGAAGGCGCAGTGCTTGCTCATATCCATGTTGGGTTTGAGAGTCTTTGGCTGGAAATTCTCGAGAGGTTTGAGGAGATTCCGCTTTACCAATGCTGTGAACACTTGGCCCAGAGGCATTTCGAGGTTGTCAAAATGCTGAAACTGTGGTATGCGAGGGGGATTGTTGTTCCTCGGGGGTGCTTGATCGCGGTTTACTTGAGCTCCGTTTTGGATGTAGTGGACTGTCCCGGCTGCTTCCTTTCCTTTGTTCGGGACAGGTGCTGGATTTGACAGGTTTGCCCTATAGCGGTATGACGAAGCAGGAGTTGTTGTTGTCTTCTGGAGGCTCAAGGTCTTTTGGAACTTGGTTCCGGCGTTAACCATGGCACGGAGCTCTGGATAGAAGTGGTGGCTGATCAAGGTCCTCAGGGATGGTTTAAGGCAGGAATGGAAGATGTCCATTTGCTCTTCTTTGGAAAGCGGATCCATTATCTCGCTTAGCTTCTAATTCCATCTTTTGTAGAACTCGCCTACTGGTTCGTCATCCTTTTGTTCCGTGGCTTGCAGATCATGGCGGTTTGTTTCCCATTCAAGGTTGGCGCGGTACTTCTCCAGGAAGATTTCGCTGATTTGGTCCCATGTGGAGCGGTTTTCTGCCTTTACGTTGAGGAACCACCTTAATGTCATGGATTTGAGGGAATGTTGGAAGTGATCCGCCATTTGCTGTGGGGTGGCCCCTTTGGCTCTCATACCCAAGACATAGGTGTCGATGTGGGTTTTCGGGCATTCTGTCCCGTCGAACTTTTCCATTTCCGGCATTCTGAATTTTGGAGGTAGAGGAACCACCTTGTTCGGATCTGTGGGCATGAGGGAGTCCTTCCGAGAGTTGGCCAGTTTGCCTTGCATGTCCTTCATCTGTTCGATCAACCAAGCCATGTGAGGATCGATAGGTTGAGGCAGGTTGCCATTTTCGGGGATGGAAACCGAAGATGGAGGTGGATTGGCTGATGGGATTGCCATTCGGGAGTCTTGGAGAGGTAGTTGAGTGTATACCATCCCGTACCCTTGGTTGTTGAAATTAAGAGCGTGATTGCCCGGACCGCTAAGGGTTGTGTTTGGGAACTGGGGAAATGTTTCATTAGCCCCAAGTGGCAGTCCAGCGGGTGGTAGGTTTGAAATGTCGGGATATCCGCTTGGGATGTCTGTCCCTGGCAAACATTGGAATTTTAGGTTATGGTTGCGAGGCTCATATAGAGGAAAATGATTGAATCCCGGGGGATACCGAGATACATTGGGATCTGGCGGAGCAGGCCCGTATGTGTGCTGGTAATATTGAGCTTGTGGCGCAGGGCCGGGAAACTGACTGTACTGAGCCGGGCAGGTCGGAGCTGCTTGACTGATGCCTAAGTGGAGCTTTGAGCGGGAACTGCTTTGCGTTGCTTGGTTCTCGTAGCTTGGTGGAGGTGGGACCTGCTGATAGCTTTGGGAGACCGGGGGAGCCGGTATTTCCTCTTCTTCTATGAGAACGAAGGTCCCATCAATTTAGGGAACGACGACGGTTTCGCGGCGGCGCATGGTGTCTACGATCCAGGCTTGCTGCTCTTCTTGGTGCTTCTTGAGAGTTTCGAAGTCTTGCAGCACCTCCTCCATCGTCTGGAGGTTTCTCAGTGGCGGGGTTCCGTTTCCCTCACTGTTATCTGTTGATCCCGCCATGGGGGAGTAGCGGACTGTTCGGACCGCTGAATCGGAAGGGCTGTCGGACCTTGTAACTTCGACGCTGAAAAGGCAGCTCCCGGGTACTCTCAACCACTCTCGGTTCGCTGGAGGGGGTGACGGGTAAGGTTTAGACATGGGAAGGTGTTGGGTATGCATATTTTAACCCTCCTATTTTGTATTAGATTTGATTGATACCATAACCTCCTGTCTATTTTAAGGACTTTAGGACCCTATGTAATGAAGCTTAAACTTCAATTTTTTAGCTAAGTCCATTTTATAGAATAGGTTAAATTTAGGCTTGAAGACTGGCACAAGAACTCATTGGATCTGAGGATGAAGTTCAAATGTTTCAGAACCGCTTCATCTAACCGCTTGGCAGAATTGCTCTTAGCTAACTGCCTTGTGAAAACCTCTGTCTGAAACCGCTCCACTGAACTCCTATGTGCAAATAACCTTTGAACCGCTTCATGCAACTGCATTGCAGTTCCATCCTCAACCACACATATGGAAATCCTCCTCTGGTGAACCGCTCGCACTTGGAATCGCTTGCACACCAGAACCGCCCCAATGATTGGAGATTTGAAGTGAACCACATTTGACCATTGAAATCCACGTCAGCAATATCAAATGTCAACCACCATATCTTGTCACGTGACTACTTTTCAGACAAGATCTGCAAGGATCTTGAAAAGGTGACAGATATCCTAACCACCTTGATTGCAGCTGAGGTTTGATCAGCTTTACCTGCAACAACAGTTCCAAAAGACAAAAGTGGTTTTTGTGGACCAATAAGAAAGCATCAAGTACTGTCCTTACAACAGCTGTGTCCAACATCTATATCTTGGATGCTTGGGTATAAATAACCCCAATCTTCACCATTTGAAGATTGCTTGAGAAAATTGAAAGTGTTGTGTTCAGAGAAGCTGAAGCTCTGCCCATAAATTCTAAGTCCTTTGAATCTTCATCTTCTACTTCAAGAAATACTTTCCCAGCCCAGAAATCAAGCCTTATACACATCAAGAATCATTGTGCTCTACATCTCAAAGATTTAAAGAGCCTTGATCTTGATCTTGAACACACACACACACACCTCACTTGTTTAATCACATAGATTATTCATTTGAGATACACTGGTTATAGTCTAGGATTTGTTCTTCATAGAAAAGATTTTAAATCTGAGTATTACTCGTTGTACTTTGTAATCTCTCATACTCAATATAAAATCTCTCTTAAAAATCCAAGACTAACCACCTTGGTAGTGGACGTAGATCGTTTATCGATTGAACCACTCCAAATATTGTGTTCTTACTTTCTGCATTTATTTTTCTTGTGCTTACTGATTATTTATATCAGTCTCTGTTTGATCTTTATTTAGTTATCCATTATTGTGAAATAGTGTTTGGAGTTAACATTGTCAAACCTCACTTTCAGTTTTATAACTGCACAGAAAACTGCACCAAAACCGCTTTGCAAAACCGCTCCTCAAAACCGCTTGTATCTTCAATATATTCCGCTGTGCATTTTACAACTCTACTTGCAGTTTCTTACACACTGCAAGAGGTTTTGTAAGCGTAGAGGTTTAGTTTTTAATTGAGGGCGAAAAATTTGTAACAGCTATTCACCCCCCTCCCCCTCTAGCTGTATTTTCATCCTTGTTGCCACCTTTGGGACCAACAGAAGGCCTTTTTGGATAAAGGGGGAAAGCTCATGTGACATGCAGTTTCCTTTTTTTATATATATATATTTATGCTTTTTTTTGTTGTTTTAATTTACTTAAAACGTATTTTCTCAGAATCCTAAGTTGGTTGGAAAAGATTGCTCTTCTTTTTCGCAACATGCTAGATTCTGGGTCAGTGGAGACCATATGTGCGGCTATAAGCCCCTCGTTTTGCACCTGTATTTCGACATCCCGGGGTGGACAGCCCCGGGCGATGGTCCTATAGGGCAAGCGGTTTCCACCGGCCTAAAAGAAAAATCGAACATATGTACCGAGCCTGTCATGTTCGTTTTAATGCGTCAGCAATGTGAATAGTGAGCCGAGCCGGCACCTGAGTCAAGATCGAGTCGAGAGTTCGGCATGACCTCTCCTTACCTTGCTTGCGCAAGGGATCTGTGACGTTAGGCGTTTGCTAGGTCATATTGTCATGGCTGACGTATTAAAGGCTTGATGACATGGTGTCATGTGGGCATAGATGTATATCCGGGACGGAGCATCGTCTGGGTGTAGCTTTGGAAATCAAGATCGGGTCAAGATTTTAGCATGACCTTTCATCGTCTTGCTTGCACAAGGGATCTTGAGTTCCGAGCTTCGACCCAGAAAATGGCCGGCATGGGACATGTATCCAGGCTGTATGATACGGACTGGGTAAAAATCAATCGAGTCTGGACAGAGTGTGACGCAAGCGTGCATGGTTGACACTGGCTAGGATGGGATGTTTGGAATGATCCCGTTCGCGTCCGAAAGGCGTCAGGAAGACCAATCAAACTGCAACTGAGACCACTCCGGGTTGAGGGTTGTAGTGTGCAGTGTACCGAGGCAGCAATGCGAGTAGCGTGCGGTGTACCGAGGCAGCAGTGCGAGTAGTGTGCGGTCACTAAAATTCTTTTTCTGAGTAAAACATAAAGTTTTGAAGAATTTTTAAATGTATGTACACAGATGTATTATGATGCATTTTTTTGTATTTTTATTTTTTTTGTAAATAAAAATTAAAGCACATGCAAACACACACAACAGTTAAAGAAATAGATAAAACGAAAGTTTGACCATCATCATTGTTTTTTTTTAAATCTTTTATTTTTTGTTTAAAAGTTTTTAAAACAAAATGTCCCCAGTGGATTCGCCAACTGAAATTACCCGGATCCGGCTCGCGGGGCCCGGCATCTCGCGATTTCGAGTCGTGCCTCGCTGCGTTTTCGTTTGTAGAGTCGCCATACTGTTTTGATTTAGCCCAAAATATTGAAAAAAGGCTCAGTTTAAAAAACTGTTGTTGTGTGATGAGATTTTTGAGTTCAGAGGTCAGGTTACGCCTCGGGAAGAGAATAGCAGAGCTCACCCGAGTCGCCTCATAAAAACGAGTCTTTCGGTACCTCTTTTTCTTTAACTGTTGTGTGTGTGTGTATGTGCTTTTAAAAATGCATGTTGTATATGATGTCTACATTGTGTACTATGTATTGAAGTGTATTGAAATAATAATGGAAGGAAGCCTTACCAATGTTGGTTCGTGTCTGTCTTCCGCTTGGAAATAGTGTTTGAGTGTTGAATAGTGCTCCGGGACGGACCGGGATTGCTTCGGGATGTACCGGTGTATGCGGACAGAGCTTCGGCGTGCCTCGGGAGTGTCAGGTGTGTACTCGGGAAGAGTATCGGCGTGCGTTGGGATCGTAGGGATCGTTGGCTGGATTCGGGCAGAGGTTCGGCCTGCGTCGGGATCGTTGGTGGTGCTCGGGCAGAGGTTCGGCGTGCGTCGGGATGGAACGGGATGCCTCGGGATGGCTCGGGATGGGATGGAATGCCTCGGGATGGACCGGCAAGGCTTCGGGATGGACCTTCAGGGCTTTGGGATGCCTCGGGAGTGCCTCGGGGCAGCTCGGGAGCATCTCGGGAGCGCTCGGCAGGGCTTCAGAGTACCACGAGGGGCCTCAGAATGCCACAGAAGGAACCGAAAGGAACCAGGATTGCCCCGAAGGGTCTTAGAGGGGTGCCTAAAGGCTGGGGGAGAGAGAAGAAGAGGGATGTGTGTGAAAAATGAGAGGGGGAGCCCTCTATTTATAAGGTCCAGATTTTGGCAAAGTGTGTCGCACGACACAAGCTGCCATTACCATTTTTTTTTTGGTTTTCATTGATTTAGGGAAATATTGTGGATTTTAAGAGGATTTTGTAATTATGATGTCTGGAAGCAAAGTGGTCCACACGGACCAGACTTGCTTTTCCATATTTTCTAAAATTCCTAAAAAGTCCTTTTGCACTTTTTTATCCCAGAATGGCCCCCTCTTGGTTTGGTTGGTAGTTTTTGGGGGGGTTTTGAAGGCTACGGGTGTTCGAGATCACGTTTGTGTGAGTCTGCGGTGTTTCCCGTGTGTTTGGAAGGGAGTGATCCAGATTGGGGTACTTACAACAGTACATGAACCAGAAGTCAATCAAGGGACGGGTAATGGCCGAACAATTGGCCGACATCCCAACCGACGAGGCCAAATGTCCCGAACCACAATTTCATGACAAAGGAATCTTCGCACTTGAAGGCGAGAATCGATGGCAGCTTTTATTCGACGGAACAGCCAACAAAAGAGGAAACGGCATTGGAATGCTCTTGGTCGACCCAAAAGGCGAGCACACCCCAATCGCCATAAAGCTAAACTTCGAGGTAACCAACAATGCCACCGAATACGAAGCATGTGCCGCCGGACTAGAGGCCAACCTCGAAAGGAACGTCCAAGAACTAGAGGTGTATGGGGACTCAGCCCTGATCATCAATCAAGTTTCTAACAAATGGAAAACGATAGACCCGGGCTTGCAAAAATACCACGCCTGCATGGAAGACCTCATCACACAATTCAAAAGAGGTCAACTTCCACTACTTGTCAAGAGACCGGAACCGGTTTGCAGATGCCCTAGCCACCTTGGCTTCACTTGTGGAAATCCCCGAAGGGAAGGCGGTAAAGCCATTCAAAGTAGGAAGAAAGGAAATTCCTGCCTGCTGCTGCGAAATCGAGCCAGAGCCTGAGCCAATCAATGAGCCATGGTACAACCAAATCTACCAATACCTCAAGAACGGGGAAACCGCTTTCATGAACGAGGAAGGCAAATGCAAAGAAGGAATTAAAGCCAAGAGCATCGTGGCCCTAAAATGCCTTGCCTCTCACTTTGTCATCCTTGGGGACATGTTATACAAGAAACGCTACCAAGGACCGCTCCTCCTCTGCATCAGCAAGGAAAAGGTAAATGAGCTCATGAACGAAGTCCACAATGGGGCTTGCGGTCCCCACATGAATTTCAGAGCCCTAATGCAGATCATTCTTCGAATGGGTTATTACTGGATCTCCTTGGAGGCGAATTGCATCCACTTTTTCCGAAGTTGCGACAAGTGCCAGCGCTTTTCCAACCTCAACCATCTTCCCCCTCATGATCTCTATTGCATGACCACTCCCTAGCCCTTCGCCACTTGGGGAATCGACGTCATCAGGAAGATCGCTTCGCCCGACAACGGCCACGAGTTCATCTTGGTAGCCATCGACTACTTCACAAAATGAGTCGAAGCCAAGTCCTACAAAGTGTTAACTTCCAAGAAGGTCGTACACTTCCTCAAGAAAAACATCATATGCCGATACGGCATCCCAAATGAGGTCATATCAGACAATGAATCTCACTTCGAAGGAGAATGCGACAGACTATTGGCTGAGTTCAAAATCACACGCCATAAGTCCTCTCCCTACAGGCCGCAAACTAATGGCGCAGTAGAAGCAGGAAACAAAACCCTCAAAAGGATCATCAGAAAAATGACCATACGAGGACGAGATTGGCCCGAGAAGCTGCACCTGGCACTTTGGGGCTACCGAACATCAGTTAGAACCGCCACGGGAGATACTCCCTTTGCCCTTGCCCTGACCTATGGGATGGAGGTAGTATTGCCCGTTGAATTGGAAATCCCATCACTCCGAGTATTGTTGGAAAACGAGATCAACGAAGTGGAATGGCTCCGAAGCCGACACGACGAATTGGCCTTGCTAGACAAATGCCGACTAAAGGCCAACACATTCGAGTCTACCAAAGTAGAATGGCTAGGGCTTTCGACAAGAAAGTCGAATCCCGAGACATCAGGGAAGGCGATCTGGTACTCAAAGAAAAGCCTCCCACCCGAACCAACCCTCTTGGAAAATGGGAACCAATATGGATTGGCTCGTTCGTGGTCCAAAAGATCTTCTCCTAAGGTGCCATGAAGCTAACAGACCTAGACGTCAATCCCTTCATGAATCTAGTCAACGGAAGCAAGCTTCGCCGATACTTCGCCTAAAGATCGACTTTTCTGTCTCCCCGTCACTTCTAAAAAAGTGTCAAACTACGGAGACCTGAGCCCCTCAGTCTGGGGGGAACATAGGTAGCCTTCATTGGTTCGGTCTAAAAACGCACAAAAAAAAATGGATGCCAATAAAGGCTCAAATCAATCCAAACGCAAAATCCAAAAAAAAAATGGATGCCATCAAGGCTCAAACTGGTTCGGTCCACAAAAACACAAAAAAATCCAAAAAGCTGGACGCCGCCAAGGCTCGGACAAAAAGCAAGATCTTGCGTCTCGACAAAGCTTTAAAAGTAAATCACAAATCACCACAACTAAAACACTTCTTGATGAGTACAAGCACGGTCTACTCTCAAGCTCACATCATGCTAAAAGACAACTTAATACATTTATCAAATAATGTGTCTGCAATGCAATGAGTGGATACTTAGGAGGTCATTCCGCGCCACTTGCGCTTGTCCCCTCGCCATTCTTCCCTTTCTTCCCTCGTCCCCGGCGAGTCTTCATTCGCTCCACGTGAGCCAACTCTGTCTCCCTCCTCTATAGGTCAGGAGTCCTCCCTGTCGGATCAAACAATCCAGTAGCTCGTAGAGCTTCATTCGCCCGTGCCTCAGCCCAGATCTCTTCCCTGCGAGTCTGTAAAAGGGGACCTCTCTCCGTCAGTCGGTCAACTCTGGTCTCGTAGTCAAATAAAGCATCTCCCGTAACATTCTGAGGGTTAGACCAGGCTTCTGTACTTCTAAGGCTGTAGCTAAGACGATAATCTTGCCCCAGAATCGCTTCGCGCCTGCTCCCCAAAATCACTTAGGTATGCCCGATATGTTGCTCTTACCAATCCAGGTACTCGGTGGTCAACACAACATTCTCCCGGCATCTAAGGAGTACCGCAAAAGGGAAAGCGGAATACTTCCATGCATGCCCTCAGAAAATACAGAAAGGCATCTGAATCTGTCATAGAGAAAGAAGCTACCTCCATGGTGGCGATGTCGTTCCAACCCAGCAAAGGCTCCTACCTCATCCCAAACTTTCGAGAAACGAGTGACGGGATGTAAAAAGAGGACTAAGACAACCCCGGAACTCTAACAACATAGGAACCTTCCTGAAAGGCTCTCCTAGTCTTAATCCCCCAATGGGGAACCCACCAACAGATCTGATGCGTGCCAAGATGAGCCATCCATCTCTCCCAAGTGGATTGATCCATATCCAATACAAGAGGTCGCTGAGCAAATGTCCATGGACTAAGAGATGCCGGAGACACAGGCATAGCTTGAAGCCTCTCTCGCAACCACAAGGTGAGCAAAACGGGACTTCCCCCTCGCAAGAGCCTGTCCCCCATCGCCAAGCGATCAATGTCGTGAAGGTTTTCCCCCAGAACCAAAGGAACAATATCCTCACCAGCTCGGCAGTGCCCTACCACATCCAACAAGGCACCGTCACATACCCCAAGGGAGCTGACCATGAAAAGCGTTTCTATCACGCATAAAGCAAACGCATCCCACGAGACATCACTCTCGTCATCACCCATAAACCTCTCGGGCAGCGCAGAAATATCAATATGACCAGAATCAAAAGTCATACCTCGCGCTTCCTCCAACGAAGCCTGAAGAAAGCATGCGAGCTTCACGCTCACGGTCGCACCTCCGATCAAAGGAAGCGAGATGGCCTCCACCTCCGGTCCTCCAAGCAAAGCCTGAAAATCCTCAAAGGTGAGCATAATCTCGTTGTAGGAGAAGCTATACACATGCCTCCTAACATCCCAGAACCTTGCGGCCGCCCGCAACAACTCCCAATCAGGAACTAACTCCTTAAAGGACCAAACCGAGCGGAGTTGAAATCTCACCTCAAAAGCCCGCTTATTGTGCCACATGTGATACCTCATCCACATCTTGAGCCGCTTAAGGAAATGCGCTTGCCTCTCCTTTGGAAGCCTTGGGGAAATTCTCGAAACGAAAAACGAATCCATGGCAAAAATGAAGGTTTTTTGAGAAAATGAGAAAGAAGGCTCGAAATGACTGCAAATTGGGAATGGGAAGATAAGGGAAATCCAGATTTTCAGTAAATTTTATCCCCTCTCAAAAGCAAGAAGTGGCCGTCCTGACCACTTTGCATGCATGAAGTGTCCGCACTGACCACTTTGCAACCTGGCTAAATTTCCAGCAACTGCAAAACAGTTGTTGCTCACTGCGGGACCTTGCACCTGACTGCTCAAAAGCCTTGCCAAATCCGTTTTTGGCACCATACACTAAACACAAATGCATTCCCAGCTCATGCGACATGCACAAAAATAAAATAAGCTAGAAACAATTTCTAGGCCAGTCCCCGGAATCACAGATAAATCATTACATCACAAATAAAATGCTTTGTTCGTCAAATACAAGTATTTTATTACATATACAAATGTTTGTTACAAAAAAAAGGAAGACAAAAGAAGTCCTACTCCGAGTCCTTATCATCACCCTCGCCCAACGGGAACCCCTGCATCTCGATAAACCTGGCAGCCACCTCCTCATCATCGGAAACCTCGACTCCCTCCTCGATCGAGTACTCGAGATAGTCCGAAGGGTCGAGCCCGGCAAAAGGATCAAAGAAGGGAAGCGAGGACGAACCCTCACCCTGCGCACTCGATGGAGGGAAGAACTGGTGAAAGGTTTGCGGCCTCCGAACCTCCGAAGAAGTCCCCGCGTTAAATCTATGTCGCTCCCGAACCGGCACCTCAGGTTGTAGCTCCGCCTCAGCCCTCGAAGAAGGAGTATCCACATACCTCCTCGAAGGCATTGACTCGAAAGCCGCCACACTCCGCGAAGACCCACATGACATCTTCCTCAGAAGCTTCTTCGTAAAAGCCCTCAACCCCACATACCGGCGGGTGAGTACGTCTACGGTCCGCCCCGAGACCTGCACAGCAAACAACAAAAGAAACGCTCAGCAAAAGAGATACAAAAAAAAAGACTCGACAAAAGAGAGAAATACAGAACAAGATGCCAAGATGGAAAAGAGTGAACAAACTCATCACAGCATCTGGGTCGACCCGGTAGGCGGCAGGAGCCTGCTCTGGGATGGGCACCGACACCCTCCTTCTCAAATCCCCACAGACATATGTAAAGTCCGGCCCAGGCACCGGGACATCCGGAGGACGAGATGAGCCAGTCGCCTCTCCTTCACCAACACCTGCGGCGTCCTCAACTTCCGCCTGATGAAGGCCGTATACTCCTCACCCTCCAGAACGAAATCCTCGGCGCCCACACAGGCCCGGTACCTCTCGAACTCCAGCAAGTCCATATCAGCAGGACTAATCATGCGGAAGGGCGGATCCCTAGGAGCAATAGGAGGAATGCCAGCGCCATGCTTCCAAAATACACTCTCCCCAAATACATGGAGTCGCAAGTGAGGCCCCGAAGAAGCTTCCTCTTCTGCGTCATCCCAGGAGCGCCCTCCAGCTCATCCTCGCCATACCGAGTCCAAGGGTACAGCTGACACCCATCCGAGCTGTCCCTCTCCAAAAATTGCTGCACATCCAAGTATGTGACAGTGATCTTCCCCCAGCTCGTCCTCCTTTTCCTCAAAGAGCGAGCCCAACACAATATGGCGGGGTACCCAAACAAGACCTCATCCTGCCAGTCCCACAGCTGGCACCGGAAGATCTCGTAGCACCACATCTGCCACAAAAAGTAGATAATACTCAGAAAAAGAAAAAGAAAAAGAAAAGGGAGAAACGATGAAGTGCTAAACTACAAAAGCATGTAAACTCATACCTCCAGTGCGAAGTCAAAGCACCCCAGGGAGTTGACCACGCCCCGACTGAACTTGTCCAAAGTGAAGTAGAGCTTTGCCAAGCCCGCCTCTTCCCAGGCAATATCACAAACCCTCTCCAAATCCACCAGACTCTCAAGCAGAGGGAAAAGAGCAGTGGAATCATGGTTCGAGAAAAAAGTCTCGGAAAGGGCAAATCGTAAAAATGAGCGTGCCAACTGATCCACCGACACTACCCCAATATCCCGGCGATACTCCCCGATGTTGGAAGTAATCTTCGCCTCCACATCATGGTACACCATACCCAAGCCGTTATGAGGCCAAGGCGCAAAGCCAAGCAGCTTGATCAGCAGCTCATCGGACATCTGATCCCGCCATCTCACCAACTCCCCCTTGAAGGACAGCCCGGTGATGGCCGCAAAATCCGTGGGAGTCACCGTCGTCTCCCCCCACCTGAAGGGGAATGTGTGCGTGGTATCCCACCAATACTCAGACAAGGCCATAAAGACGTCTTTATCCTTCTTTCTTTCCTCCTGTTCCTTAGCCACGGCCACATCATAGGCCCTCTCAAACAACTCCTTCCTCGTGGTCGCCCTCCTAACTTGGCACTCATAATCCAGATCGGGAGAGCACACTCCATTTCTAAAGCAGTTGATGACCTCCCTATCTGTGAGGTATTCCTCAATTTGATCGACCAACTCTTTGAACCTGATAAAGTAGCTCATAATACTCTCCGTCTTGCCCTGAGTTATATTGTTCAGATCAGTGACTGTTTTCTTACAAGACCCAGCTGTAGAGAACCTTTCGAGGAACTTCCTTCTCATATAACTCCATGACATGATACATCCAGTGGTTAGACCACGGAACCAAGTCAGTGCTGCACCTGTGAAGGTGCTGGTTAAGGCCTTGCATAACACGTTATCCTCAGAAGAGACCAAACACATGGTGGCCTCAAAGTGCTGCATGTGATTCAAGGCATTGGTCGATCCCGAGTACTTTTCTAACATGGGCAACTTGAAACCTGTAGTAGGTCCTTTGTCGAGCATATCCTTGGCTAAAGGTCGAAGAGTACAGTCATTTCATTCGACCTTCCCGTTGGTGGCTTTCCTATTTGCCTCCATATCATCTAATCTTCGTTTTAAGTTGAGGAGCTCCCTAACATCTAGGTCACTCCTTTGATGGGAGACAGAGTTAGACTTTTGTCTCTCCTCACGGTGGGGTTCCCTCCTAGAGAGGGTCCTTTGTCTCTCATTCCTTGGGGGAGTCACTTCTCTCATTTCTCGATGGGGGGACCTTTCTCCCCTTTGTGGCGACCTACACTGAGCCCTATCAGCTTCGAGCTGCCTCCTCTGGGCTGAGTCGGCTTCCTGTTCTCTTTACTGGTTGAGCTTATCCCTTAGGTCACCAGTTCGATCTATGGAAATGTGGGAGGGGGAGACATTTCATTCTTCCTTTCTTCAACAGATGGTCTATGACCTCCATTAGCCCGTCTATGAGAAGTGAGGGACAGAGCTACCCTTTGCGATCTTCTGTCGTCCTTTTTAGGAGACTCGGGTAGCTCGAGTAACTCATTCTATACCTCGAGCAATCTCTGCAATAATCTAGCTCGCTCCAACAAAATATCCTTCCTATTAAGGTGCGAAGCTAAGGGACCTGCAATGTCGTCTGCAACTGTTCGGCCTATTTGGAATCGTTTGGCTTGCTGGCTTACCCCTTGGTTAGGCATCAGCCTCTTTTGCTTTCTCCCATCTTGCAAATCCATACCATCGACCACACTGTTAGAGCGAGTGACCCTTCTAGTGGGATGCCCTTGTAGAGTAGGAGGCAAGTTTGCATTGCAGTTTTCGGCACCTGTATCCAGTGTTTCCCACATTCTCGTGCATTGGCTCACTGGAGGCAGTAGCAATATGCCTGTCAAATACCATACTATTGGTTGTGTGAGGTTTCGAGGTCTAGCGTTATCGTTTTTCGGCAATGGAACCAAACTGATGACGCAAGAAACGATCTGAATCAGCATTAGTCCAGCAATAGGTTGATTCCTAGCAAATGTGACCTGAAACCACAAACAAATGACTAGTCGGGTTGGTCTCCGGCTAATAGCCTCCGGCGTGATGATGAGATATGGTGTTATAAGTTTATATAAAACTGTATTTGAACGACGTAATCTCAAAATTGCCAAAAAATACATTACCTTTTAACGTAGTAAGTTGTCTGGTATATATAGTGGCGTTATGGGATCATTATGAATCCCTAAAATCATGGAGATGTTGTTGGCGTAACTGTCTCCGAGAATGTAGGAGGCGGTTACAAATAACGACGTGGATGGACGCACGTGTTGGTTAGTCGAGGTCGCATGAATATTTGAGTTCGATCTAACTCTGTGCCTTGGCTTCATATATGGATTATATGAATGATCGTATGTCGGACGAAGCTAGATCGAAATCAAATATGGTCGGATAATGAGCTAGGTCGACTGATCTTATGTTGGTGGGTCGTAGGTACAGTGACAACTGGATTGACCAAATTAATAAATATTGGGTTTCAATAATTGAGACTAGTTCGTCACTTTTATTCCGTTCATAACACATTTGAGGCACATACATACATCATTTTCCTTTCTCCGTGGCATTGTATTGCATAAAAATTCATAATCTTTCATTCCATGAAAATCACAAGAAGATTTTTGAAAGGGTGGGGGGTATAAAACTGAACATGAAGAAGGAGTATAATAATAATATAGAAAATTGTTCAGGTGTCAGGTGAGCTGCGTGCGTCACCTGCCACCGCAACTCTCGGCGCGTATACTCGACGCCTTAAATCTTCAGTAAATTAAGGGACCTTTTTGTACTTTCACTTCACCACCGCTTCTAAGCTAAACTAAGTAGTAACGCCTTTTTCATTACATTCCTCCGCAAAATCGAGCCACGCCGACGACGGTTGGTTCACTTCAACCTGTCGTCACTTGTCTCCCTCTCTCTCTCCTCCGTCACCGACACGACAGCTCTCCGTCCGTCTCTCTACCGAAGTCTACAATGCGGAAGCGCTCTTCCGCGAAATTCGTCTCAGTCTCGTTCCTCATTACCATTTTTCTCTGTTACCTCTCTCTACCTTCTCCTTCACAATCGCTCACTGGCCTCGCTGCCGATTCCGAACTCCTTGACCTATCCGTCAATGGAACGGGATCCAACACTACGTTGCTGAGAGCCATAGACGGTAGCCTCGCCGACATGATTGATCGAGCTCTAGATAAGGAGTTCCCTGAAAATGATGAAAAATCCGACGGTTAGTTAATTTTGATCACACATTCTTCTGAGTTTTATTGTCGCTATTGTTTCATTTATCATCTTCAGCTGCCTCAAATTTACGCCTCTCCGTGTTTTGCATATTCATGATCCGGATGGGATTCCGTTTCTCTAATTAGGGCAATTCATGTCGATTTTTGTGATGCATTTATTTAACTGCTATCGAGCTAGAAAATGTAGGTAATACTGTATGTGTTATGATGCCATAAAGCTTATGTTTCCTCTATTTAGAGCAATTTGTTTTAGTATGGTAACATTTCTTACATAACTTATTTGCAGTGAGAAGAATTTGGTAGTTTACCAGTTTTGTATGTGCTTCTGAAATCCAGTAAATTTGTTTTCATATTTATATTCAGTTCCATTTATCGCAAGTAGTTGCATACTGTGTTGTTGTAAAACGTCATTGAGGAGCGAGTTGGAAAAACATGTGCCACAATGGAACCCAAGTAATAATAAGTTTTATCTTTATAATTATCACTTCATAAGTTCCAATACCACAAAAGGTGGTTATGAAGGCAACACATACTATAAACAGGTTCTTAAAGTGTTCTCTTAAGATACATTTTAGCTTTTACTTTGAAAACCTGATAGCTAATTGTCTTAATTAATGCAATATACCTAATTTGGTGTCTGTCTATTTGTTTTTGGCTCTTCCAGTTACTGATCCTGGGAGCTTCAACAATAGTGTAGCTGAACAGCAGGTAAGTTCTGTTACTCTTTGAAACTATTGACTGTGTAATCGCTTGCACTTCCTTCTCCTAGTTTAGTCCACTGGGTTCCCTACCACATCAATATGTCTTTTCACCCTTACAGAGGTTGCAATCTGGATGCACTTATAGAACCTGTTTGGATGCACTTGTAGAGCCTATTTAGAAGTCCCTCCTTTTCCACTGGCTGCATATATGCTAGTATTTTATCATGAAATTTTGGTTGAGAGTCTACTTTGAATATTGCATTGCTGCATTTTCTCTACTCGGCCATCCTCAGGCTGTGTTGAAATTATAATGTTCACATCATCATTGGTTGACCAGTTTATTGGTAGCGTGCCTTCCAAAGACCAAGTTGTCTGAAACGGTTTGCTAATACTTTGCCCGCATATGTAGTGAGTGAATATAATTCAAGTAGTAAGTTTCAATCTGCACTGTAGCTTTTATTTGTAAAAGTAGAACAAATGTTCTAAGTTCATTTTGCCAAGGTGACCACCTAGGAGTATCTGATTTCTCTGATGAAGAACACCAAACCTGAGATTGAGCAATCACATTAGAAAGGGAATACTATGGTTACCGAAAGCAAACCTATATCAAGAGATCCAAATCGATTACTATTATACTGCAGCAACCCTGTCCACATCCTCTGATAAGTATGCTTTTCTAATCCATTTTTCTTTGTTAGGCAGTTTTGGAAACTGTTGCCAGAGTCACATCCAAGAAAAATAACACCAAAGAGGATAAGTATGTCTTTCCAGATAGAGATGATTTTATTCTTCATGTAGAAATATAATTTAGTCTTGTCCTAATCTCTGAAACTCATTTGTTAGGTCTTTTCAGCTTCATGATGTTTTCAATTTGGATAATGAGAATGGAGTTGAAGATACTCCCAGATTAATAGACCGAGAGGTAAAGATTGCTGTGTCATTGTTATGGTTCAAAGGATATTCTTTATTTGGTGCTTCCAAGGGTGATAAATGTTGTTGTAGGTATTAAGTCAGGGCATTTAGTGGAAAGTTTAGTTTTTTACTGCATGGGTTGAACTACATAAACATGCTACGGTAAAACTGGATGCATTAGACTTTCTAGATTCTTGCAGTGGCATAGCTTTTAAAGAGCCCTCTTTTATTGCATTGTAAATGCAATTGATGGTTATGATAACTAACAGTCTGACAATGCAGAATTTTGATACTAATTTGGAATGTTTTGCTTAGGATAATGTCTTTATCATGTCCAATCGCAAGTCCAAGCTCCCTGTGCTACAGGTGGACGTAAGGTTCGGTTTCTCTCTCTATCTCTCTCCCCCCGCATAGAAGTGTCTACCAATAAGTTGTTTGCTGATTCTAAATGTTTGCTCTACTGTATGGCAGATTGATATCCGATCTGGTTGTTGTCATTGTCTCTGCAACATGTGGTGGCATTGCGTTTGCCTGTGCTGGACAACCGGTCTGACTACTATTATTGCTCATCTATCTCATAATAGCTGCAAATGTTTATTTCAGTCTTCTGCTTTCTCTATCCTTTTTACTTAGTATAACTAGTGAGATTAAGCTATTTTCTGATACTTCTAGTATATGATTCAGCTTTTTCCTGCATTCTCAGCCTGAAACAATATTTTTTTGGATGTAAATGTTGCAGGTTATTACTGGATATCTGCTAGCAGGATCTGTTATTGGACCAGGTGGCTTCAGTTTTGTTAGTGAACTGGTGCAAGTATGTTTTATGGTTTTTGTATAGTGGGATTGTCTCAATATCTCCAATATTTAGATTTGACATATTATGCTAGATAGGCTTTAGGTGCTGTTGCATCTGCTTCTTAGATGCTGTGATTATTGGGTTTTTGGGGCAAATAAATGTAGAACCCTTAACCATTCTGTCGAATATGTGTGCATAGACCCAAGTTCACCAATCAACGTGCTTGTGTCATGTAATTTATGTATTCTTTGCTCGTTTTAAAAATAGAGGAGTCCTTTTTCTTATTTGTGAGATGTTATTCATGGGTTATGTTGTTTCAGCTCACCTTCTTCAGTTTCCCATTTGCATTTGCATTTGCATATAAGCCTTCATAATCTCATGCAACTTGAAGTAACATCCTTAATATCTCATGAATATGTATGCACAGGTTGAGACCGTGGCTCAGTTTGGTGTTATTTTTCTTCTTTTTGCATTGGGACTGGAGTTCTCCGCTTCAAAGGTTTTCTTGGCTTCTTTTTCCTTTATTTGTAACTTGGTCTATTCACATTATAGACTGTGACCAGCTTCTTGTATGATGGCAGATTCGCATTGTTCGAGCAGTTGCTGTATTAGGAGGCCTGCTTCAGATAACTCTGTTTATTTGCTTGTCTGGAATAATTGCTTCAGTACGTAATTAATCTAAGAAGTCATTCCAGTTTTTTTATGTATGTATATATATGTATACGGTCCCACCTCAAACCGGACTAGTGGTCAAACAGATGTAATTTTGACCAATATTTTTTTTATAAAATGTTCCTAATAAAAATTTAAAATTGTCACATTTAATAATACTTTCAATAACAATTTTTAAATTTTTATTTGGATCAATATTTTTCATTTAAGTATTGGTCAAAGTTACATCCGTTTGACCACTAGTCTGGTTTGAGGTGGGACGGAGGGTAGTATATATATATAATGTACAATGCAACCTTTCCCATTCTATATATGTTGGAATACATGGAAGAAAACCTGAAAGAAAGTGGTGTATGCTTTTTTACCTTTTAGATTTAACCCGTGATTTATAAGTCCACCTGCATGTCTTTGCAGTTATGTGGAGGTGAAGCCTCTGAGGGTCTCTTTTTTGGTGCCTTCCTATCTATGTCCTCAACGGCAGTGGTAAATTGGTTGATTTCATTTTGGCAGTATATAATGTACTTGGTTACTATTTTGCCATTATTCACCGTGATTCTGATATATGGGGCCAAAATGGGGAAAATTATGCTTATAGCGACGTGTGTGCATATAATATATATATATATATATATATATATATATATATATGTGTGTGTGTGTGTGTGTGTGTATATATATATATGTGTGTGTGTGTGTGTATGTATGTATGTATGTATATGTATGTATCAGTGGCGGACCCAAAGAATTTGGTGAGGGGGTGCACAAACACACTGTAAAAACTTTGTATGAAAAAATATAGCTTGTTGTAAAACTCGAACCCACAACCTCTAGAATAAAATTCCAACAATCTAACCACTAAAACACATACATCATTTGGTTTGGGGGGTTCACTACCACCTCTTTAATTAGTCTTGTGTCTGCCCCTGGTATGCATGTATTTGTTTATCTCAATTCACGCGAATGAAATCTGTTTACTAGTTCTTATAGCCGCAGCTACATGCAGAATATACTAAAAGCATCCTTCTGCCTATTTTAATACTTAAAACCTTTCCTATCAAGATTGTAAAGTTTCCTAAAGCAGAGAAGTTATGATATCAAGTATTAGGAATATAATATCATTATATTATATTCAAGTATATATTGTATATATAGATTAGGAAACACAATCCTTGTACTAGATTAGGAAACACAATCTTAGAAACCTTCTCCTTCTAGGAGATCAATCATTGTATTAGATTGAATCATTTTCCTTCTAGGAGATTACCTCCCAATTGTAACCCTATAAATATGTACCTCTATTATCATAATCAATTGAGTCATTCAATTCAATTTTCTCTTCCCTGTTTTGATTGACTTCGTCTAATCCTCTTTATTCTAATATGGTATCAGAGCTAAGATCCATAGAAGAACTTCTCCGCCACCTTGCTTCCGCCACCAACTACCAAAGCCCCCACCACTCTTAAAAGTTTCCAAGATGTTCAAAAACCCTAAACCTTTTTGTAATTCAACCCCCTCGGCTCAAAACCGCTTTTGACCGAAATCCTAAAATAAAAATTTCTTTTTTTTGTTATTCAATCCCCTCGACTCAAAAACCCTTTTGACCGAAACCCTAAACTTTTTTTATTATTTCTCCCCTTCGAAAATTTTTCTTCTTCAAATTTTTCTTTATCTCAATGTAACGTTGAGTTTTTTTTTTCTCCTCTTCACTTAACCTCCCTTTGAAAAATCCAAACCAAAGTCGTCCGTGTGACGTAAAACTCATAACTCAAACCAAAGTCGTCCGTGTGACGTAAAACTCATAACCCAAACCAAAGTGTCCGTGTGACGTAAAACTCATAACCCAAACCAAAGTCGTCCGTGTGACGTAAAACTCATGACCCAAACTAAAAGTCCTCGTCATTGCGACGTAAAATAAACCTCAAACCCAACTCGTTGTCGAGATATAAAATCGTCGTTGAGACGTAGTCGATGAGACACAAAATTCCTCGTCGTTACGACGTCATTAAAAAAAAAATCAATCAACAATGGCCGCACGACCGTGCGTGCAAATTAGCACAGTCGTGCAAACTCAGTCGTAGTAGCTTCAGCAACAGCAAAATCTTCTGCAACATCAACGTCTTCGGCAACAACAAGCCTTCGTGTAATTATGCCCAAGATTGGACTTTCCTATCGGCCATCCATCTTGCGGGAGCATATTAGAAATATAATATCATTATATTATATTCAAGTATATATTGTATACATAGATTAGGAAACACAATCCTTGTACTAGATTAGGAAACACAATCTTAGAAACCTTCTCCTTCTAGGAGATCAATCATTGTATTAGATTGAATCATTTTCCTTCTAGGAGATTACCTCCCAATTGTAACCCTATAAATATGTACCTCTATTATCATAATCAATTGAGTCATTCAATTCAATTCTTCTCTTCCCTGTTTTGATTGACTTCGTCTAATCCTCTTTATTCTAATATCAAGTACTTGCCATATCTCGACCTTGCTTTGGTTGATTGTGAGGTAAGCAAAGTACTGGACTTCCCAAGCTTTAATTGGCTTTTTGGGAGGAAGTGTAGACGCTCGGCCTGAGTGCTTGCATCAATATTAGAGTTCCTGTTTACTAGTTCTTATAGCCGCAGCTACATGCAGAATATACTAAAAGCATCCTTCTGCCTATTTTAATACTTAAACCTTTCCTATCAAGATTGTAAAGTTTCCTAAAGCAGAGAAGTTATGATATCAAGTACTTGCCATATCTCGACCTTATTTTGGTTGATTGTGAGGTAAGCCAAGTACTGGACTTCCCAAGCTTTAATTGGCATTTTGGGAGGAAGTGTAGACGCTCAGCCCGAGTGTTTGCATCAATATTAGGGTTCCTGTTTAGCCTCAGCTCGGACTGATTACTCAACCTTTTCATCTTGTACGTCCAGTGGACATATTTATGAAATCCGACCAACACCTGTGCCATTATGGTTGTTTTAAGTACTGAACAATTTAAAAAGTCAGTGAAGGCAAAGAGTAACTGGAAAGGGAACAATTGTTGATGTAAAAGATACGCAAATAATTAATATCTCGTTCTACATCAAAAACCCTATTCGTGGATTCGAAGAGGTCGAACGTTCCCTTTGAATTGTTCGTTATTTTGGTTGTTTAAGATCCTTTGACAAGGAATTATTCAACTCTTTTCTGTTCGTTTTGTTCCGCTGCGTTTACTTGACATCAGTTGGTATCAGAGCAAAGGACGATCCAAGGATTATCATGGCTGGAGATCAAGAAAACAACGACATGAAGGCACTCCTCCAAAAATTGATCGCCTCGAATGTCACCTTAATCAAATCTGTTGTTAATGGGATCAATGATAGTTTGATTCATGCTAATCAACAGGCGAAATATTATTTTTCTAAGGAGGAGGAACTTTCAAAGGAGGCCAACTTCCACCATGATTTCTTTCTTCATTATGAATCCCTTCTTGTAAGCGGCCGACTTCCGCCAGAAAAACAATTCATAGTGGATTTGCATAGAGAGTATAGGGATGAAGCTTTAAAAAAATCTGAACCTCTTTGGCACATAGCTTGTTCTTATTTGAAACAAGTTCGACGTTTGAAAGCACAAAAAGCTATTGAATTGAAGCGTCTTGAGGAGGAAGAACGTCGCCTTGTTATTGAAGAATTTCCTACTCAAGAAGAAGTTTTTGATGAAAAGGTTATGGATGAAGCCAACAAGAATCAAGATCCGAAAATTATAACTTTCGAAAGAATAGAGGTTAGTAATAATTTTATTTCTATGGTTGAAGATTCCGTTCCAAATCTTGAGGAAGAAGAAATTATTTGTGATCTAGAGGACGATTTGATTCATATAGAGGACGGGGAGGACGATCAACGAAAAGATGGGATTGATAGTCTTATTTTATATCCGGACAAAATTGGTTTCCCTCAAATCTTGCACAAAGGGCAAATGTATTCAAAGTATTTATTCCGATGGTATGGTTCTTGTCAAAGATCGGACGAGGATTCGGGGCGAATCCTTTTTGAAGTGGGGGTATATGATGTAGAACGAGATATTAATTATTTGCGTATCTTTTATTATTTTAATTGTATTTTCGGAATTAATATTAGTAGGATGATTAGAAGAGGTTTTAGAGTAGATTTAGGTAAGTTTTATTAGTTTTTGACTTATATTTGATTACTATATAGGTTAGACATTATTTTAGGACTCTATTTCTTATTTTTCAAGCTTTATAGGCACTATAAAAATAGGCTTAAGTTGTAATCCGAATTTAGACTAAAAAAAAAAAAAATAGATTGCTTGTGCATCTTGTTAGGGTTTTTCCCTGTTGAAGGTGGATTCCTTCGAGAAGGTGGATTCCTTCTGCTGAAATCAAGATCTTCCTTAATTGGTTGATTTTGTCGGGGTTCTCATCATTGGTGTTTGCCTTGCAAAACCCTATTCGTGGATTCGAAGAGGTCGAACGTTCCCTTTGAATTGTTCGTTATTTTGGTTGTTTAAGATCCTTTGACAAGGAATTATTCAACTCTTTTCTGTTCGTTTTGTTCCGCTGCGTTTACTTGACATCAATTGTTCATGTAGTTCTATATGGAACTGCAATTATTAGTATTTTTTAAACCTGTAAATCTTCGTGACGCATGACGCATGGTTTGCAGCTATATTTCGAAACTGCCATCACCAATATTCAGGTGACAGTTTGAGATGTGCTTAGGCCTGCTCAAGCATTGCACTTCTAGGGAAGTTAAGGCTTTTATCGCAGCAGTTCTCTTGGGAATCCAGCTTCTGAGAACAAGTAGATCGTCATAGGGAGTAGAAAAGGCATTCTTTCATTTGCAACTGAAATCCTTTGACAACTTGGTGTTTCATATAGGCTTGACTTTACATCTTTTACTGGTTGACGGTTACACTCTAAATTGAACTTTAATAGATGATTTATATATTCCCTCCCTCCTAAAATGAATGACCGATTTTTTTTTTCCCAATTTGCTCTTGTTCAAATTTGAATTTTTTTCGTTCATTCATTTCAAGCTATCTGCTTAGATGGTTCTCCATTGAATACATAATTCAAGAATTATTCGCATATCATTTCCTTTTTAGTATGAGAGGTGCTAAGCAAAAAAATAAATTTGTGTTGGCGCAGGTTTTAAAATTTTTAATGGCAAGAAATAGTATTAGTACCCTTTATGGGCAGGTTACTGTTGGTACCCTTATTTTGCAGGTACGTAAATTCTTTCATATATCTCTTTTTTTCCCTAGGCATTTATTACTAGTATTGAAAAGATTATCCTGCTGCCTTCTGGTATTGAACTTCTTGTTTACGGGGTTTTTACTTTAGTGAATTTTCTAAAAACTCTGATACGTCTCTTTGTGCCAGGACTGTGCAGTGGGTTTATTGTTTGCATTGCTTCCGATCTTGGGTGGTACTTCTGGTGTTCTTCTGGGAATCATGTCTATGATAAAATCGTAAGTAAACGACTTTGAACAAGTGTCTTTTACTATTGAAGTTTAGATCTCACCTCGCGGATGTCTTGTATGCTACTTATGCAACTTAGTACCTAAACTTGTTACGAGATGTGACATAATTGAATAACCGGATATTACCTATAGCTTGTCAAAATCATTTTGTACAATCTTGCATGCTCCAAACTTGTTAAACTTGACTGCAATCAAAAAATGGGGGCGAGGTTTTACAATGTGATAATCAATAAATGTTTTCCGGTCCCTCTTTAGGACAACTTTAAGGTATATTTAGTTTATTGCCTTGCAAGAAATGATCAATTGAGAAATAAGGTGATCAGGGGTAAAGTAGGAGTTGCGCAATGAGGGAGAATCGTCTAAGGTGGGTTGGTCACGTGAGACGGAGACCGAGTGATGCACCGGTTAGGAGGCCCGATGAGTGGAGAAGTGATAAGATGGGCGAGGGGTATGGGAAGACCCAAGCAAACTTGGATTAGGGTGATTGAAAATGATATGAATTTACTTGAATTGGATGAAAATATACGGAGTGGAGGGCAAAGTTTCATATGGATGATTGAGGTTGATTTTTTATTATTATTATTATTTTCATTTTCCCTATCTATTATATATTTATTATTTTATTACCACTATTTTTAATTTTTTTTTCCCACCAATTTCTTCTTCTTACTTTTTTTTTTTCCCCACAATGATGACATGAGGATTCATGTTAGCCGACCCCAAATTATTTTGGGACTAAGGCTTTGTTGTTGTTGTTGTAAGCCAATATACAACTATGTCAATTGTTATGTTAACTAAGTCGAAAAATCCTTATCTAGTACTTTGTTATGCACATGGATCAAAATATGCATCATAAGCTGATTGTTTTAAAGTGACGTGGTTCTTTCACAAGAGCTGAATATTGGAGGCAAATTGTACATGGATTATAGATGCATGCTTTGACCTGTTATATCAGTTATCGTCATCCATATGTCATCTCTCGAATTCTGTTCATTATTTCCTTATCAGGTTTATGGCCCTGGTTGCGTTCGTGGTTGTTATGTCAATATTCTCGCGCACTTGTGTCCCTTTGTTTCTCAGGCTGATGATGAGGCTGTCATCCCAGGTGTTACTTTTTGTGTGGTCAAATGGTTAAGATCCTTTTGCAACTTCTCTTCTATGTGTTGTTTAACTGAAGATACTTGCGTTTTGCAGACCAATGAACTTTACCAGTTGGCATCTGTGGCTTTCTGCTTGCTTGTTGCTTCGGTTTGCCTCATTTCTTCTATTAAATAGCACGACACTTAGTCTATTAGCACAGTCTTCTAAATCTTATTACATGTTTTTTTAGTGTTATGGGGTCAAAAATTCTGAAGAAGCTTCATCTGGCTGGCTCTCAACCAAAATCTACTCTGGCTAATGACTAATGAGTGTGTGTTTGTGGGTGCACAATTGCATGTAGCCATGTAGGCATGCTTATGTGTGTCTCATGAGGAGTATTGTTTCTTTTCAGATCAGTGATAAGTTGGGTCTGAGCCTTGAACTGGGCTCTTTTGCTGCTGGTGTGATGATATCAACAACTGATTTTGCTCAGCATACACTTGAACAAGTAATAAATATATAATTTTAATTCTATTTCGGAAGTTGTGCATATTATGTTGTTCCTCATTATTCTTGTAGTGCTCGTGGTATTCTCTTATTTTTAACATTATTCAAACCCATGACTTCTTTTATGCTCTTTCTTCCCCTCTTTCTTTCATTACATTGTGTGTGCTCTTATTTTAGACATGGTGGTACATATATGTCTCTGTCTTGTAGGTTATGTTTCGGGTAGCCAAATATAATTTTGAGGCGCATTTTGTTGTTGATCTCTTTCGTCTTCTCTGTCCAGACCTCTATGATGTGAAACATAATTTCTCGAACTGGTTGAATGTTCATAGAACCGGTAAACTAGTCTGTAGATTCACATTTTGGGGGTAGATTCTAGTTGCTACCAAATGTTTGCTTCTGAATGTGTAACGAGGGTTTCCTCATTTTGGTGCTCATTTGAACTTTGAAGTATACTGTTCCAACAACCATTGCAAGTATTGTGATTTCCATTGGGAAAAAAAAAGCAGTTAAAAGTATACTTAAATGTTGACTGGGGTTCATCATCTTTTAGGATTTGCATATCTGCCACTTGTTTAATCTTAAGAGCTCATTATCTTTCAGGTCGAACCAATCCGCAACTTCTTTGCTGCTCTTTTCCTTGCCAGCATTGGAATGCTTGTAAATGCTCAGTTTCTCTGGAATCACATCGATTTCTTACTGGGAACCGTTATATTTGTGATCGTTGTAAAAACTATTGTTGTTGCGACTGTAGTCAAAGCATTTGGATACAATAGCAAGACTTCTCTACTTGTAAGAGCTTACAGAGCATGCTTGTCTAATGTATGAACTTTCTGTTTCTTGATTATAGCGCATGTAGGTCCTTTGACGGAGTCTCTGATGAATGTGCAGGTTGGAATGTCTCTGGCACAAGTTGGGGAATTTTCTTTTGTACTCTTAAGTCGTGCTTCTAATCTTCATCTAATCGAGGTAGTGGTTCAAATGAGAATAAGTTCTGGCTGTCATTTTTTCAAGTTAATTATTGATCAGCCTTGGATGGGTGATATACAAAGGCAAGCATCAGAGTGTAGAATTTTTGCGTTCACGTTGTTGCTTTTAAACTTCAGTTAGTGATAAATGCATACTAATCTTCCATTTTCCATCAGCATAATGACATTTGTCCATGTATATTGCAGGGGAAGTTGTATCAACTGCTTCTGGGCACAACAGCTCTCAGCTTGGTAAGCAACCCATTTGGATAGCATGTGATGTTAGTGTGTATTATGTATCGCGACGTTGATGGTTTGGTGTCCCCCTCATCAAAACCCAATTATGTCATTAAGATGAAATTGTGTCTAGTCTGCTGGGATCGATGCCCTGGAGCTTCCGTCTTCTGTAATTGAATTTTCCTTTCTGCTAGGGACCACCAGACCAGCTCTCTCATCTGAAACATCGGAACAAAGTTTATCCACATGTCTATTAATTAAAATATCCGTAGTTGCTATGAGTAATATATCATCATCAACAAGTTAGGCAGGGTGCAAACTTGATCAAATCAACATAAGGCCCTGTTTGAAACTATTTTGTTCTTGTCTAGACCGAAGAAACACTAATTTTCAGGAATGCAGGTCTCAACGCCATTGCTTTTCAAGTTGATTCCTGCTGTTGTACATCTTGGAGTGCTACTACGGTGGTTTCCGCCTGATATTCCAACTGAGGTACAGATCTGTCTCAAAATTTGTTTCCAATTACCCTTTCTCCAAATTTTCGTTCAACCAAGCAAAGGGTGTATCTTTATCATGGGTTTTTTTTTCCCGGTAAATCCTTTGTATAAAGTATCTTGAAATATGTTTCATCCCAGATTGGATTTAAAGGAGATATCATGCGCACAGACTCTGCTAAGCACATTACTTTGATGATTCATGGCTCTCGTGATTCATGATCTGTAAAATAAAAATAGCACGAATCAGAAATTTGGGAATGGCCGGGCCTTACAGGCTTCTTGTAACTCTGGGGAACAGGTGCCGAAGAGCGCAAAGGAGGTTTGAAAAATACAGTTTAATTCTATACAACTTACACATATTTCTATTAGACTAAGGAACCAATGTATAATCACATCTACTAGGGCTGCAGAGGCTACATCACGTAAATATATGACCTCTATTTAGCTATATGTCTTTCCTATTATTGTATCACGGCTTCAATTTTGGTTAGGTAAGCTTGATTACTTTAGGCTAGTCTGTATAATAGCATCAATTTTACATATTTGATAGGTTCTGTCCCTATGGCGTACCTGATAATGTAGTAGTGTCACTCCATTGTAAGGATTTTGTATCATTCCTCAAGTTATCTTCTCATTTCTTCAAATCTGTGAAATTATTACTGATATGGAGGTTCTGAATGCAATTTTATCTGCTTCCATTTGGCAGCGGATGCGGAGGGAAAATTCTTGATTCGTGAAACTGTGATATGAATGTACTCCTAGAGGGAAAATTCTGTACACATTCATTGCAAATAATTCGTGAAACTGTGTGATATGAATGTAAGTTTAGTAGTTTGATACGAATAGCAGAAAAGCTAGTCAGAAAGCACTTTCACATGGAGTTCAAGAGAGAATAGAGAAGATGGTATCTGATTGGTCTGATTTTGGGGTTTTGCCCGATGTGCTGATGTCATAAATGGTCAGTGCCCTCTTTGGTTCCATCATATCTTTATTTCTTGACCTCTTGCTGCTACTGAGTTCAAGTGTCATCTTGCTCTTAATCCAAGAGTAAATTTGAGCTTAATTAAGTGCAAATTTGAAAAGTTTTTTTTTTTTTTTTTTTTTTTTTTTTTTTTTTTTTTTTTTTTTTAACTCCGTCCTAAAATGAATGATCAATTCTTTTTGGAATTTGCTCTTAATCAAGAGCAAATTTGAGAAATTTTTGGTAATTCATTTTGGGACAGAAGTAGTAATTCTTTTTTGTGTTCATGAGCTAAATGAAGAACCAGTTGAAAACATCTCTACTATTCCCTGTGTTTCCCCGCCTCACCCCACCACCCTAGACGCACTACTTCCATTTCTGTACAGTCATGATAATGCATACAGTATGCTGTTTGGCTTTCTCTCCCACTTTTGATGGGACAGGTGATGAAGGGGTGCTGGCTCGGTGTTTTGGCTAGTCTTGGTGTCTATGTGCTATAATGGGGTGTGAAAAAGTCTAAAATGACGAGTATTTTGGAACATAAGAGGAAGTAGAGAGGACTGACCAACAGTAGAGACAAGTTATGCATAGCTTGGTAAGAGGTTTTGGCACTTTTTCCAACTAATGAAAACCTGATGATTGGCAGTTAATAGGGTATATACATGAAGTTGGCATAAAGCTGTGTTTAGGGAGAATAACAACTTGACCATTTATTGGCAAGACCTCTCATCCACAGATCTTGTGGTGACAGGAGACTTGTGCATTCGATTGTCCTTCTAACTTTCTTCAACTTGGCTGCTAAGACAAATAAAGCCATGGGTGGCTAATTGATAATAATGATAACCAATAGACAAGTTTTCCTTCAAGTATCAATCCTTAAAAAAAAAAAAATCAACTAAAGTCAACAAGTACAAATAAATATGTGAAGGATGGGTGGGTGGGTAATAATAGTAGGGTTGGAACTACAAAAAATAAGGTGATAATATAAGCAATAATTCATACTAAGTTGTTCCCAAAAGTGTATCTCTGAAAAGAGTAAAAAAAAAAAACTATGTTGGATAGATAGACAACAAAGTAAAATATTGTCATATTTATTGAAAGGCAAGCCAAAATTGTTGCTTGTGAGGACCATTTCCTTCAACAACAACAAGGCTCTTGAGAGATGTTAATTAATACTAGTAATAGCTAGCGGGATAACTCTAGTAACAGAGACGTCGGAGCGCTATATTAGATATTTATGTAAAATTTTCTGACTAGGAGGGAAAAATGCAAATTATATTCAAGTGCAAGTATTTTTTGTATAAAAAAGAATCCATAAATAAAGGAGATAACTAAACCAAAAAGAATGGTCCTGTCCCTATTCCAAAAATTTAAGAGAATTGATGAAAATTAAAGACAAAAAGTGGGCCAAAAAGTGCCTTTGAAGTTTAGCATGTGTTTTATATATACTCCCTCCGTCCCATAAAACCTTACTCATTTTGCTATTTTGGGCGTCCCATTTTAAAGCCCCACTTTCCTAAAAAGGAAACTTTTAAATACTTCTTTATTCATGAGACCCATTTTGTCATACTCACAACAACTATTCACTTACTATTCTCTACCCCACTTTCTCTCTCTTACCCACTCACAACTCCTACTTTATTAACATTATATATATTCACTATTTATTTTCCGTTCTCAACAGTAAATGGGTAAGCTAATGTGGGAGGAAGGAGTATATATATATATATATATATATATATATATATATATATATATATATATATATGTATGGTGGATGAGTACAAACATCTTCTCCAACTATTATTTCCTCATCCTTTGAATGTTAGTTGGAAAAGCTAGCAATGTGTTACTTTAGTAGTCACACAAACAAAAAGCTGTTCTAGCTTCCTCCATGGTCCTACTTCAAATGGCCCATCCAATAAACAAACATAATGGTTTCTTTCTTTTCTTTTCTTTTCTTTATCTAAATGGGTATAGACAAATCTTTCAAAGTTAAATTACACATGTGAGGGTCAGGTATTGATCAAAAGAGTAGAATGGTTGAAGCTAACATTTTGAATGGATTGGGGATATGAATTAAAATGTTGATTAGCATTTCATTATGTGTTTAGTTAATAGAAACTTTAATAAGTCAAATGCGATATTTATTATACGTACAGAGTGTGTGGTATGATTGGACAATTTAAAAAACGTTGATACATAATAACAACAATAAATGTTGTCAGAAAGTGAATAATGATATGTTGCGAATAATAATGGGATAAGTTGTTAGCTGAGTGAGATATTGACAGTATTGGCTGGACGGAGAGTATATAGTCTGGAACTGGATATATAAATCCATAAATGTCGACAGAAAATAATCTATCATTATCTTTGTATGTATGTGTATGTATATTGAAAATAATGTCTAGTTTCACTTTATTGGGTAGGACAAACTTGTATTTATCCTCCGCACAAGAAAACATGTGAATATAAATGTAGTTACATAGGATGGGCAGAAATTCTAATGAAATACTATATAGTCCATCCGTCTCATCCGAAAATGAACAAAATAAATATTGCACGGAAATTAAGGAGTATATACTGGATCAAGTGTTATTAGTATGAAAAGTGAGGTAGGAGGAGAGAGAATATATGTATGAAATAGTAAGTGAATAATTATTTTGAGTATGACATGTGAGTCTTATAAATAAAGAAGTATTAAAAACTTTTCATTTTAATAGTGTGTCTTTTTAAATGGGACACCCAAAATGCAAAATGAAATTTTGTGCTTTTTTTCGAGTGAGACCGAGGGAGTATGTTATAATGTCATGTGTACGAAATATTACCTCTGTCGAATGAATGACTGTACAATTTTTTCAGTTTTACTCTTAATTAATAGCAGATTTTTTTAAAAAAAAATGGTTATTCATTTTTGGTACGGAGGGATTTTAAAATTTTGTTAACAAATTTTTGTTTGTAGCATTTATAGTTTATAGTCAATGAATTACTGATAATTAAAATTATGTGATTAATTTTTTTTCTCTGAATTAATGAAAATCAAATATGGTAAGGCGTGATTCAATGGTATAGTATTTACATTTACCTAGCCTGCATGCATGCATGCAGCTAAATTAAGAATTCTGCTACTAGATTGGTTCGAGTCTCACGAGTTGGACAATAAGGAATCCCAGATGAGTATAAAATAACATAGCTCCTCCGACCCTCACTTGCTATATGTGGCTTCGCTACTGACAGTGATTCATTTAAGTGAAGTCATGGCCTCTGTCAGTAAGTAATCAAAGAGACAAGGTTAATACTCGTATATAAGAATGATTCACAAACTAAGGACTAGTCGAGCGATTCAACCGACAAAATTTGAAGGTAAAGTTGAAGCATCCATTTCTGTCTGGATTTCTTGAATTTGTTCAGTTTCAGAGCCTTTTGAGGATCTAATCTATACTCTGCAACTGCATGCATACATAAGTGGTCCAAACTGTCTAAATACTGTTGAGATCAAAAAGGAGAAAAAATCATATTGTCAGGTACAATATTTTGTTATCTATTACACTCTGAATCATGGGTAGTTGTAAAGCATTATATATATATATATATATATATATATATATATATATAATTCTATTTTATTTTTCTTGCCATTATTTTTGCATTGGTGAGGGAAAAGCTTATCCTACTCCTTCGGATTTGTTTTAAAATGTGAAACTTTTTGCAAGTAGACACTAATTAGGTTCTGATTTTGATGTTTTTTCTCTGTATTATTATGTGATTGTGATTAGGATCACGTTATCACTCTAATCATATGATAAGCTTTATAAATACGTGGGTCCAGAAAATGATTGGGCCCATGACAACAGTAAAGAACATAAATAAGTTGATCAAAAATGAAAACGAGGGGAGGCTTGTGATGACGTCACGACTTTAGAGGTCTCACTTGTATAGGGATATCTGGCTTGTATATTGGTTTGTACCTATAACACAACAAATAAAGTAAGCACTGTTAAAGATCAAACCGTAGTTTAATCCAACTCAGACCCTCGGGTGTGTGAGTAAGATTTCTGAGGATTTATAACTGGGAATAAGACTTGAAATGTATTAATGAATTGTGTGTTTAGGGTTTAGACAATCCGTCTTACAAATAATGACTTTGCACTTACCTTGTTCATGGGGACAAAGGTTGATATTTATATTAAGAGGGGGCTACTTGGTGATGACAGCCCTGGACAGGGCCGGCTATTAGGGTGTGCGGGGTGAGCGGTCGCTCCGGGCCTCAAATTTTGAAGGGGCCCCAAATTTTTTGAATTATATTACTACTTTCGTTTCAAAATAAGTGTAAAAAGAAAAAAAATATTTTTGATTAAGAGTAAATTTGAAAAAAATTACATTCATTTTGGAACGGATGAGTAGTATTGTATGTTGTATATGCAATTTCAATTCAATTGGGTAATAAGGTTGTATTTGGAATCTACAATTTTATTTTTTCAACAAACCTAAATAATATTTTTCTTAAAAAAATAAATAAATCAAATCCTAATTTGTTTTAAATTATTTATATCAACAACTCCGTACGTTTAGTCATCTTTCTTCCATTATTCTCCATAACGCATCCCTCACCTTTCTCATTTCAACGTTTTTTTCTTTCTAAACTACTAAAATTTAATTAGCCAAACTCCTTGCCCATTTTTCATCTAACTTTCGATTGGTGTGCTCACATTGTCCTCTAAGATTTCAACTTTTGACATTTCAATGGCCACTGCAATAACCGTGATATTACGAGCAGAATTTCGGAGACGATTGCAGTGACACAATTATAATCATCTTCCATAACTTTTGGCAGCCACACCACCATACTCTTTAATATTTTCATACTTAAAATTTTCAATTACTGGTTCTAAAATTAGAAAATATAAATCTGGTCATGAAACACGATAAAAAAATGACGAGCAAATATATACACTATTATTTTTGTAGTTATATTTAGGGCCTAAGTTTTACTTTCGAACAGGGCCCCTAAAATATCAGGACCGGCCCTGCCCTGGAGGATATCTTTGTCTTTGACCTAGGACACGTGTCCGCGCCTGTTGGACTCGTATAATAAATCAAGATTTACTGTAGAGGGATGTCGCTGATTGGACAGATACAGAGGAAATAGACGATAGTTGGCGCCGCACCTTATTTGCGTAGTGGGCGCCTGAGCCACCATTCAATGCGATGGGGACAAGCCGGCTTCTTGGTGCCAGCGTAGGTACAAAACTTTGTCTGGATAGCTTTGGCTTTAACCGAGAGGCTAGTGAAATAACCGGGAGTCTGATAGGAGACCGCTGTCAATATGTTGACCGCGGTCAACATGTTTTGACGCGGTCATTGATATCACAGTCATGACAGCCGCAGTCACCTTGCTGACGGTCTAACTGCCTCCAGTCTTGACTCTGCGGTATTAGGAGATCGCGGTATTGATTCTAGCACTCTAGTTGTCCGCGATTTTGACTTTGACGATATTAGGAGATCGCGTTCTTAACTCTGGCGGTCTAGAATATGCCACGTCATACTTGGCTTTTGTACCAGATCGAGCTTAGGGCCCGGTCTGATAGATCCAGGCTCATCAGTGGCCCCTAGCTTTGAGCGAGGATTCATTTATGGTCTGAGCGAGGAGCTACATATGATAAGCTCGGTCCGCGGTTAGATCGCTTCTACGGTCATAATTGTTGTGTTTTTTCGCTGGTATTTGCTTAGACTCCCTTGCCTATGGCACATGTGAGGAGCACTTGAGGGGAGTTTGATAGAATTTGGTAGAAGCTTTTGGGCTGCTTCCCGGTTAGTATTGGGTGGGCCCTTGACTGTTAAAGCGCCAGCGCATGTCAGGTACGGAAACGATGTGTTCGAATATCAAGGGGCGCCATAAATGCTAACTGACAATAATTCAAAATTTAAACCATTTGCACCGGTTCATGATTCGAGAGAGGCGGTTGTGGGCTCATTAATACGAGCCGACCCGTATAGGTAGGCCTATAAATATCAAACCCCTCTCCCTTCATTCTCTTTTATTATCTTCAGAGCTTGAAATCACCTTTAGAGAGAGAAATATTTGCTCAGCTTTCCTAAGCGCTTTCTCCATTCAGTCTTTTTTCGTAAGTGATTTTTATTTTCCTTTTATTTTCATATATTTTCTCCTTCTGTCTCTAGGATGACTTATAGGATGGAGCGCCCTTTAGAGTTGGGTAATGGCACCACTCCTGATACCTTCGCCGTTTGTAAGAAATCGGGTGATATATATAGGAAGGTGGCCACCTCTTGGATTAGGTTATCCCTATAGGCTTTTAAATATTTCTCAATCAGGTATGACTGGGGAAATTGGGTCCCACCCCAGTTGTGGGAGGCCAAGAAAAGGATATGTCTGTCCGGCAATATGCTGGTTTTGGGTGACCATAATCATTTAAGGAACTTTGTGATGGGGTTTTGAACATGTTTCAACGTGAGCGTGGCCCCGCCGATCGAGCAGTTGAACTGGTAAGGAGAGCTATCGTAGACCCCACTGCCCGAGTGATAATTGATTGGGAAAAGATCCCTTTGATGGATGAGACCGAGACGAACGTGGCCCTTGATGCCAATGGTGTACCCGCAGTTGACCTGAACGAGCCTATGGAGATAGAGCCTCTGACCGCGGTTGCCCCTGCTACCCAAATAGAGGCCCAACCCATAACGGTGGTGAACCTGGAGAGTAGTGATGATGAGCTTATTAATATGGATGTGGATGAAGCTGGAGGGGAAGTAGAGCCATTACCGGGATCATCTACCGGTCTCTTTGGCTCTGATATCTCGGAGACTGAGGTTGATGATCGTGAGAATTTAGACCGCATGGCGGTGGGAACATCACAACGGGCAGTTGAGATAGTCAATGCCTTTGCTGAAGGACTGGAGGAGAATGCTGCTGCCTGCGGCAAGAGCCATGCTGGAGCCTCAACTTCTGGATGCGACCAGAAGAAAAAGAAGAGTGTGCCTTGCCCGGACTGGGAGATGGAACTGTACACCACTTATGGTGTTGACCCTAGTTCCTTCCATGTGCGCGAGCTGCTGGAGGTGGAAGTGAAGGGAAAATTGCGGCCATAAACTGTGACAGATGTCTGAGGGGACAATGAACTTGCATATTTTTTGGGGTCCAGTTTGAGAATGGACTGAGGCTTCCTTTTAACCCCTTCATTGCCCAATTCCTTGACTTTAATAGATGCCTCCCTATGCACATAACCCCAAACACTATTCGATCCCTAGTCTCTTTTATCGTGGTGTGTAGGATTCTTGGCTTTGAACCCTCTATTTCTGGGCTTTATGCCTCCTATTCCAACCAAATAACCAATGGCCATCTCGGCCTGAAAACAAAAAATAATTCTACTTGCACCTTTTCCCTTCCAACAAATAAGTTTGACCAATGGAATCAGAAGAATATTCTGGTCATTGAGAGTAGGTTTGGGTGTAATTTTCCAAGGCCGGAGGGTGCAACTCCCATTAGGGTTTCTTCCAGCTCAACCCTAGCCCATCCGAATCTGAGGCCCTTCAAATTGCCGTTGCTAGATACTTGGCTCAGTTCGTGACCGAGAGGGCTCAGCCCATTTTTGATGTGAGCGCGATTATAGACAGCGAGCCATTGCTAATTTTCGCGAGGGTGGAACCCAACGAGAAGGTAACTACTATGCCCCCAGGGTTGCTATTGAGCCCCAACTCCGTGATTCCGATTGGAGGGTTCATTAGTTTTTTTTTTGAGTCCACAAGTGTAGGACGTGCATGATGGGGACGGTCTGCGAGCCTCCAACTTGGATCGGTCTCTATTTTTATCCTTGCTGAATTGTTCTTACTTCCTTTTTTGATTTTCTTTGAACTGCGAGCTAATCAACTGCTTCTCTTTCTTTCAATGCAGATCCAGCAGATCCTACCATGGCCCACAAGCTACCCAGAATGCTATTAAGGCGGCCAGAGCGCGCCAGATGGCAGCAGACGAGAAGGCCGTGCAAGATGCCATGAAAAAGACTTCTGCCCACGAAGTTTCGCTCCCCGTGGTGGACAAGAATACGGGCAATTCGTTGTCCGATGTTCGCAGGGTTCCTGCGAGCAGGGAGCTCCCCCCAGTCATAATCTACACGTGATCACAGCCCCGTTCCTTATCGCATCACTTCCACCGCTCCTTCTGATCGATAAAGGAAGAGGCTGCATAGCTCAGAGGCTGAGGACGCTGGAAAAGATAAACAACAACGGTTCCAATGGCCTGAAGTGGTCATCACTCCTACCCCTAACTCACCAACTAGAGTGGGGTCAGTCTGCTTCAGCTCTTACCTAGTTGCGCCTTTTGATGTTCGCGAAGCTGCGTGGAGTTTGAGCAATAAGATCGGGGAGATGCCTCTATATTCCTGTAGAGGGTATAACTCGGTAATAGGGCTTGTACTTTTGAACAAGCTCTATGTTCCTGACTTCTACGGGAACGTAGGGTCCAAGCTGAATGCCTCTGCTTTAGCGGGCAATATTGGCTTAATGGCTACAGAGGTAACTTCTTATTCCTTTTATTTCTTTTTTTGTACTTTCCTTTTGATGACTGTTGTTCGCTGATCGAGATTTTTTCTTGCTTACAGATGGCCAATGATGCCATGAGGCTCAGGGAGATCTTCGACGAGGCATCCGTTGCTTTGATGGAGAGAACAAAGGCTTTGGGGAAGGCCACGGAGGAGAGCAAGGCATTGGGCCTCTCCTTGGAGAAAAATAGAGACCTCAAACACTTCTGCCAAAAGCACGATGAGGCGCTCAAATCCTTGGAGAAGGCCAAGGGTGCCAGGGATGAGTACCGCAGACACAAGGGGGTGCTGAAGAAGAGGGTGGAGGAGCATGCGAGCAAGTTGGAGGCCTCCAAAAAACAAATCTTGGCCTTGGAGGATCAGGTCGATAAACAATCTGAAGAGCTGCTTCCTCTGAGGCAGTTCCAGCTTGAGAAAGATGCCCAACTGTCTGCTGCTCGCAAGGAAGGAGCTGAGAAGTTTAAGAACTCCCAAGAGTATAAGGATGAAGTCTTGGCGGAGTGCACCGCTCATTTTGAGGCTGCTAGTAAGAAGCAGCTAATGAACTTCGCTGCCACATGCAAATTTTATGTGGAACAATTGGCCATAATTGGCTCTTTGACTGCCACTGATTTGGAATCCCTACCCAGGCATGCTCTGGTCCCTCTGGCTCAGGAGGATATTGATAACTTGGACGCAACAATAGCCTCAACCTTGCCTCTAGTTGCCGCGGTCACCGCCCCTAGCCTCGTCGACTAGATTGATGAGCAGTTGTCTCTAGACGTCGCTACTGCTCGCCTATTTCCCAATGGTCTGCGGTCAGCGAGCTATTCATGTCGCGGTCAACTACTGCTCTGGCTCAAGACTCTGCTTCAATTGATGCTCTCCCTTCTCCTATTCCTGCCCCTGAAGCCCAAGCTGCTCCAGAGTCTACTCAACCAATAGCTTAGGATTTTTCTTTTGCTTTATCCCTTGTAATAGGTTTTTAGAATTATATGTAATCTATTTATCTATTAATCGAAAATTTTAATCAAACTACTGTCTTTTTACTTATGAGTCTTAGCAATGTTCGAACGCTTTTTATAAGACTGGAAAGTTTGTATGACTTTGGGAATACCTATTTGAAAACTCAATGTTTTGGTCGTGGGCAATGTAATGCCTGCTGACCGCGTTTATGAGTTAGTAACTCTTGTTTAAAAAACCCTTTATGAGTTTTAATCGTCTGAGTTAACATTTTTCTTTATGATCACAGTTTATTGTGGCCTTTTTGACTTCGAGGTTTAAACCTCGGTCTGTTTTGTGGGCTTTTAATGCGCATCACTATCGTCCATTCACTTTTATTGATGTACTGACGTATTTCGAAAGAGCCAAGGCAAGCGACTTTCATGCGGGAATGCAGAATGTGGTCGTGATGCTAGTCCGCGCATCAGCAGGCGTAACCGATGCTGGCTTCTATATCCATTTGTTGATGGTTCACGCGTTTGGACTCTATCAGTCTTGTGGCGATCGTGTACGGGCTCAATTTTGGCATTTGTACATATGGGCATGCGATCAATGGTCAATGAGGCCTCCGCGCATCAATAGGTTTTGGTCCTTGTTGGCTTCTGTATCCATTATTTTTATGGTTCACACGTTTGGACTCTATGAGTCTTGTGGCGATCGAGTACAGGCTCAATTTTGGCCTTTGTACATATAGGCATGTGGTCAACAGCCAATGAGGCCTCCGCGCATCAGTAGGTTTGTGACCGTGTGCTGGCATCCTTGCGGGCATACGGTCTACGATCACGAGGGGATCACCACGCATCAGCAGGTTTAAGACCGCGTGCTGGCATCCCTTTTTTTTTTGCAGGCATTCACTTCGGCAGTGAGGATATCACTTTCGTATTTTTCTGAGTTAAAATAGTATGCAAAAAATGTATTGCTTTTGATATATTTTTTACCTCTATCCTCTTTTTACAATTCAAAGATTAAAAATAGTACTTTTTAAGATGATCGCTATTTCAAGCGTTTTTGAGGTTTTTTCCTTCTTCTGTCGGTAGTTTTTGTAGGTTCCCTCTTTAATGATTTGGGTAACTTGATACGGAGCTTCCCATTTTGGGGAGAGTTTATGGAAGTCGGGCTGGAACCCTTGTACCTCAATATTTCTTAATACCCAATCTCCTAAAGCTTCTTTTGCTAACTCTTTTGTTATGATGCTTTTTGGCCTTTTGCTTGTATTTAACAATTTTTTCTCTTGCCCTCATTCTCTTCTATTCGAGATCATCTAGATCGCCTCTTCCGGCGGCCTCATTTCGTGTCTCATCGAAGTAAGTGACTATGTAGGATTTGGAGGGCTATTTCTACTGGGACTACTGCTTCTGATTCATAAGTGAGCGAGAAAGGGGTTTCTTCGGTTGAGTTTCTGATAGTGGTGCGGACTACCCATAGCGCGGTATGGATCTCGTCCAACCAGCATCCTCCTCGTCCTTCTAAATTTTTCTTTAGGGCAGTAAGGACTAACTTGTTCGCGGCCTTAGCCTGACTGTTTCCTTGAGAATAGGCTACTGCGGACTAGCGGTGTTGGACTTTCATTCTTTCGCATCCAGCTGTGAATATTGCTGCGAACTGAGTGTCATTGTCCGAAACTATTGCTCTTGGTACTCTAAATCGACACCATATGTGATCGTGGACGAAATTGATGATATTTTCCTCGGAGATAGTGGCCAAGGCTTTGGCTTCTGTCCATTTTGTGAAATAATAAATGGCCACTACTACATATTTGATGCTTCCTCTAGCGGTTGGGAACAATTCTATTATATAAATCCCCCAAGTATCAAACAGCCACGATGGTATAACCAAAGTTTGCTCTGTTGATGGGAGTCTAGGGATGTCCGCAAACCGCTGGCACTTGTCATATTTTCTTACGTATTCCTCATCGTCCTTTCTCATGATTGGCCAATAGAACCCTTGAAATTTAACCTTCTTCGAGAGGGTGCGAGCACCCGGATGGCCGCCACAAACTCATTCATGGACTTCATAGAGTAAATTAGTGACCATGTGAGTTTTTACACATCTGAGCAAAGGTTTGGTGAATGATCGCCGATATAGCACTCTGTCTATGATCGTGTATTTTGCGGCCACATTTTTTATGAGTTTACCCTTTGCTTGATCCTCGGGGAGGGCTTCTTTCTCGATGTAATCTCGGATTTCATCTAACCCAGTCCCTTTTTTGGTCCTCAATGTTGTTAATCTTAATCCGATCTATGGCAGGTGTTTCTACGAATTCGATTTGGCAGTCCGCGTTTAGATCTTCTATCTCTTGCTCGGTAATTCTGGAGAGGAGGTCCGCTTCTGTATTGCCGTCCCTCATAATTTGGTTTAGCTCATAGTATTCGAAGTTTTTGAGAAGTGATTTTGCTATACCGCAGTACTTGGCTAGGACTGGGTTATTTGTGTCATACTCCCCTTTTATCTGATTTACTATGAGTTGGGAGTCACTATTTATTTCAATACTTGGGACCCCCATATCTCTGGCCAATTCCATGTCTGCTATGATTGCTTCATACTCGGTCTAATTGCTTGATGCTTCAAACTTGAATCTCAAGGCTCTTTCGAATTTCTTCCCGCATGGTGCGATCAGTAGTATGCCCGCGCCGCTTAATAGCTTGCTCGCGGATCCGTCCACGAATAGAGTCCATACTTCTTGTGGTCGCTCTTTGGTTAGATCTGAATTTCACTATGATTTTTTTTTGGGTTTCTTGGGGTTCTACCCTATTTATTTTCCCCAACTCGCTGTCCGCAAGGTTAAATGATGTTTCTGCCACAACCTTTCTAAGAGGTGTTTCTGTTAATACAGTTATGGGGTGTGCAGAAAAGTAAGCTCGTAATTTTCGAGAAGCTACAAGCAAGGCATAAGCTAACTTCTCTATATTAAGATAGCGACTTTCTACGGCGGACAGCGCCTTTGATACATAGTACACTGGTTTTTGGGAGTTATTTTCCTCCCTTACAAGAACAGTAACTACTGCCAGGTCAATGGCTGCTAAAAACAGAAAAAGCTCTTCCCCGAGCACCGGGCTACTGAGGAAAGGGGGCTGCTCGAGTTATTTCTTGGCTTCTTCAAAAGTTAGGTCGCAGTCCTCATTCCATGCGAACTCGTTAGCTTTCTTCCCCCCTTTACGAGTTTTGAAGAAGGGGAGGCACATATCTGCAAATCGCGATATGAATCGACCAAGTGCGGTGATGCGCCCATTGAGCTTTGCACATCTTTTACGCACGCAGGAGGTTTCATGTCTAAGAGCGCTTGTATTTTTTCGGGGTTCGCCTCTATTCCGCGCTTATTGACCATGAATCCTAGAAACTTGCCCGCTTTTACCCCAAAGGCACATTTGAGGGGGCTAAGCTTCATGTTATTGCGGCGCAAGTTGGAGAAAATTTCTGCCACGTCGAGCTCGTGGGCATTCTCCTTTGTCTTTATGACCATAACATCTATGTAGGCATCAAGATTTCTAACCAACTGGTCTTTGAAAACGATTTTGACCATCCTTTGGTAGGTGGCTTCTGCGTTTTTTAGCCCAAATGGCATCATCGTATTACAGTATGTTTTGCCCGCGGCGATGAAAGCTACTGAGGAAAAATCTTTAGGTGCCAATTTGATCTGGTGGTAACCAGAATATGCATCGATGAAGCTCAAAACTATGTGCCCGGCTATAAAGTCTACCAAGCGATCAATTCGAGGAAGAGGGAAACAATCTGTGGGACAAGCTTTGTTGAGGTCTGTGAAGTCAACACACATCCTCCATTTTCCATTGAATTTCTTCACTATAACAACATTGGCTAGCCACTTGGGATATGATATTTCTTTAATTATCCCCGCTTTAAGTAGCTAACTACCTCTTCCTTGATCGCGGTCTCCTTTTCTGGAGAAAAGTATCTTGATTTTTGGTGATGCGTTTGAAGGTGGAGTCATCATTGAGTTTATGGACAATCACGTTCTCGCTTATGCCTTGAATATCCTCCACTCTTCATGCGAACACATCACAATTACTTCTGAGTAATTCGATCAAGATCTTTCTTTACTCGGGGTGAATTTCCATACCAACATTAATTGTTTGCTCGGGATAGTAGATATTAATTACCACCTCCTCGAGCTCGTTATTAGGGCGCAGATCGCTAATTTCACAGTTATGGAGAGAGTCAATAATGATCGATGGTGGGGAGGAGCTTGCTACTGAGAGAGCGGACATGTAATATATGATCTCTCGGTCTATGTCTCCCAAGATTCCTCTATCAACATATCCTCCGTCAATAGGATCCATCCTCTTCGCCTTCCTGCTATTTTTGAGCTCTACCTTGGTGGAATGGAAGGAGAGCATACCCACGAACTCGGGCAGCGGGCATTTGTCTTTGCCTTCGCTCCGCTTTGCTTCCTCATCCAATTGCGAGCATGAGGCTTGACTTTTCTTCTTCCTTTTCTCCTCCAATGTCCGGAGAAACCTCTCGGGCTGGTTTTTGATGACCGCAATTCCACCCGGAGTGTTAAACTTCACCCTTTGATGGGGGATAGATGCTACAATTTCCAATGTGGCTTGAGCAGTTACGCCGATGATGGCGTTGTATTGGGATTGTAGATCTATGACCATGAAAGTAACCTTAGCAGTTTTTTGTAGGGTTTTTCCCCTAGGGTCACTTCAAAGTTTATTGTCCCTTTCATGCGGACAGTGTGATTAGTGAATCCCTCTAGCAAGCCGGCGTAAGAAGTGAGATGAGCTTCGGACATTTTAATCTCTACCAATGTATGATAGTAGAGAATGTCTCTGGTCGCGCCGGTGTCAATGTGGACTCTACTAATATTTGCCCGCAAAGTCCTCATTCTGACGGTGAGAGGCTGGGTAGAATGGAAGAGAGTGGAGGCTAGTTCACTGTGCTTGAATCCTGTTTCTTGCTCTTCTTCTGGAGCCAAGGGGGGAATCAAGAAGATCTTTTCTAAAGTTTGATCTGATGGGAGAGCTATTTATTGGAGGGAGCCTCTATTCCAATGAAATTGATATCATAGGTCTCTTGCTCATCCTCATCATTGTTATCTCTCTCTCTCTTCTCTTTGGGCCACGCTGAGGTCGCTCTCTATGGGTGTTAGCATTGTTGTTGCTATTATCACCTTGTACCTACTTGGCCAGCTCGCCATTATTGATTTTTTGCTGAATAATCCTTTTCAGCTGGAAGCAATCCTCAGTATTGTGACTGTGATCGTTGTGGTAGTGGTAGTCACAAAACTTGGCTCTGCTCCTCTTACTTGGCTTTCGTCCTATTGGTGGAGGATGGGTTACTTACATTGCTTTTAAAATTGTTGTCCGCGGCGCGGTCAGGGGTGTATAAACTGTTTCGTCCGCCAACCTTCTGAGTTTATCAGTGTTGCGGTTTCTATTCTTTCCCTGACCTTGACCGCAGCTGGGCCCTTGGCCGGCATCCCGCACATGCTTAATTCTGTCTTTTGCCGGCCTGCGGACAGCTATTTCATTGGGCTCTTCTGCCGAGGCAATAGCGGAGTCCCTCTCGTACATCTCCTCCACATTTTAAGGCCTGTCCGAGGCAAAATTCATTTTCAAGCTGGATGATAGACCGCCCTCAAATCACAGCTGAATATCGCTCTCGAACAGGTCTACAATCTGCTCGGACATCTTCCTGAACCGAGTGATGTAGGATTTGGTGGTTTCTGCGGTGGCCTGCCTGACTCTTTTAAGACCAGTCTTTGGCCTTGCGGGCTCACCTGCTACGGCAAAAGAGTTCAAAAAGCTATGCCTGAACTGATTATAGCTTTTGATGGATTTCGGCTTAAGGACCAGCATCCAAGACAAGGCCTTGCCCGTGAAAGAAGCAGCTAATGCTTTGCACATCACGGTCTCCTTCGAGGAGAACAGGGTCATTTGTCCTTCAAACCTCCCCATATGGCACTTTGCGTTGGTGGAGCCATCATATGTCTCTATTTGAGAAGGGTTTCCCCTTTGGATTGGCGCGCGGGCAATCTTGTCCGCAAAAGCGTCCATCGTGCGGCCATACTTCGTGGAGCTTTGCTGATGGTTTTCCCACATTTGGTACATGAACTTGATAAACTTAGGGTTCGTGCTATCCATCTTGAGCTTTTTGGAGGGAGAAATCACGGCCTTCCCCTTGGCTTTGGCCAGGGGTTGTGCTTTGGATTTCTCGGGGAAAAGAGTAGATTCTGCTCTCTCTCCCATCTCCTCATCCTCCTCAATTTCCTCGTGTTGGCTCTACCCTTTTTGTCTCTCTAGCTTGACTAGTTAGAGATTTCGTGGGGACTCTTTCAGAGAACCTTAGTGAGCCTTCCTCTAGGGGGACACCACCATTGGCCTCTAACTCAACCAACTCGAGCTGGGCATCATTTATAGCTATGGCCTCAGCCACTAGCTTAGCCCTCGCAGGTAGAGCTTGGTTTCTTTTGAGCATCAACTCAAGAGTGATAGGAAAGGTAGGGTATTTAGACTTGGATTTAGGGGTGATTTATCCTTACGGGCAGCCTCAAGCTTTTCCCTAAGGTCTCTTTGAAAAGGAGTAAGAGACCTTATACTGCCAGAACGGCCACCCAACCTATTAAAGGTTGAGGTGCTTAGTCTGGTAGGATTTAGTTGAGAGGGAGAAGCTTGATCATTACCTTGAGGAGTAAGAAAACCAGCATTTTGAAGAGAAATATCAGTCATTTTCGATGGAGAAAAGCTGAAAAAATGTTTTTTGTAATCAAGTGTTTAGACAAGGTGTTTGTTTTTGACAAAGACATAAGATTACACGAGAAAAAACTAGTCGTTTCCCGGCAATGGAACCACTGATAACACCACGACTTTTGGGGGTCTCACTTTTATAGAGATATCTGGCTTGTATATTGGTTTGTCCCTATAACACAACAAAGACAATAAGCACCGTTAGAGACCAAGTCGGAGTTTAATCCAACTCAGGCCCTCGGGTGTGAGAGTAAGATCTCTGAGGGTTTATAACTGAGAATAAGACTTGGAATGTCTTAGTGAGTTGTGTGTTTAGGGTTTAGACAATGTGGCTTACAAATAATGATTTTGCACTTACCTTGTCCATGGGGACAAATGTTGATATTTATAGTAAGAGGGAGCTGATTGGTGATGTCAGCCTTGGAGGATATCTTTGTCTTTGACCTAGGACATGTGTCCGTGCCTGGTGGACTCGTATAATAAAGCAGGATTTACTGCAAATGGATGTCGCTGATTGGACATATACAGAGGAAACAGACGATAGTTGGCGTCGCGCCTTATTTGCGTAGTGGGCGTCTGAGCCACCATTCAATGTGATGGGGACAAGCCGGCTTCTTGGTGTCAGCGTAGGTACATGCCTTTGTTTGACTAACTTTGGCTTTAACCGGGAGGCTAGTGAAATAACCGGGAGTCTGATAGGAGACCTCGGTCAATATGTTGACCGCGGTCATTGATATCGCAGTCATGACAGCCGCGGTCACCTTGATGACGGTCTAACTGTCCGCGGTCTTGACTCTGCGGTATTAGGAGATCGCGGTCTTGATTCTAGCGCTCTAGTTGTCCGCGGTCTTGACTTTGACGGTCTTAAGAGATCGCGGTCTTGACTTGGTCCGCGGTCAGATCGCTTCTGCAGTCACAAGTGTTGTGTTTTTCGCTGGTCTGTCCAATCAGCAACATCCTTGTACAGTAAATCTTGTTTTATTATACGAGTCCACTAGGCGCGTAGGTCAAAGACAAAGATATCTTACAGGGCTGACATCACCAATCAGCTCACTTTTACTATAAATATCAACTTTTGTCCCCATGGAAAAGGTAAGTGCAAAATCATTATTTGTAAGCCACATTGTCTAAACCCTAAACACACAACTCACTAACACATTCCAAGTTTTATTCTCAGTTATAAATCATCAGAGATCTTACTCTCACACTCGAGGGCCTGAGCTGAATTAAACTCCGGCTTGATCTATAATGGTGCTTACTGTCTTTGTTGTGTTTTGATACAAACCAATATACAAGCCAGATATTCCTATACAAGTGAGACCCGCGAAAGTCGTGGCGTAAGGCCGGTCTGATTGATGTTTTTTCTCAGCATTATTATGTGATTGTGATTAGGATCACGTTATCACTCTAAGCATATGACAAGCTTTATAAATACGTAGGTCCAGAGAATGATTGGGCCCATGACAACAGTAAACAACATAAATAAGTTGATCAAAAATGAAAACGCGTGTTTCATTTCAAACTAATGGTAGATATAATTGAGTGAAGATGAATCGCGAACAAAAATATATAGGATCTTGCTTATGTAATTCTCTTTTTTTTTTTTTTTGATACAATTAAGGTAATTAGATAACAGTAATAGGTCCAGTTAGTAGGGAATTAGGGGATGATTTATTTTGTACTATTGACTTTGGAGCCGCAAGTGTTAGCTCTAAGTCAGGAATTTCTTCTCTTGGAGAAATCTGATGACCCCCTCCTGCAGTTGAACCATTAATCATCTTTGAACTCATTGATCCGTAAGGCCAAAGACACGTCTCGTGATTATTAGAAAATATTTGATCACTTTCTTGACTAGGCGTGTTGACTCCGTGACCGAGTGAGTTCAAGTCAATCATAAATAAACTGCTGTCTCCATGAGTTTCCTCTTCATACGAGCTTGTTCTGCTCAGATTAGAACTTCCATTTACATAATTCTGTGCAGTATTGCTGCCGCCAATCTGTTTATAAGGAAAAATGAGTGAAATATGAATAATGTGCTCAAAAAAAAAAAAAAAGAGAAAAGGTATTATATAAAGAGGCAATGTTAAGGGTCTATATGAATGGTTTGTACCATGTCAAAGAGGCTTGAACGACGCTTTTTCTTGACAAGACTTGCCTGTCTGAGAAAATATTTTTGGGCGTGGCTGGCTACTTGGGTCGGAGTTCTTGTTGTAACATAGGTTCTTGAAATACCTCTCCAATCACCCTTTCCTAGCTTCTCCAGCCCCATTAAGAATCTTCTGTGTTCTTCTTCAGTCCATGGGAGTCCTAAATGAATGAATTAAAATTTAGAATCAAGATGGGTACTTGGGGCCTGGGGGAAGGGATTGGAGATTCTTTCCTTAAGGGTTGTTATTGGTGCAAATTTGGGAATAAAACCTTCTCCAGTAAAACCACATAACTTAAAAATCAAAACATAGGCAAGTGGAACCAATAGAGAATAAAATACTAGTGCTCATCACAAAAGTACATAACATATTCATATTCATTTACTGCTATTATTATTATTATTACTGCTATTGTAATTACTATTATTATTGTTGTTATCATTATCACAATTACAGATGAAACTTTATCTATGAACTACATTTATTTAGGTAGAAGATTTATTGTTATAACTTCCTTTATGTGAAAATTAATAGTAGGACCTTTTTTTGTTATATTTGCATTTTTTTTTTTTACAAGAAGAAAATATGCATTACTATGCCTATGCTATGAAAATATATAGAAGATTGATATTCAGTAGTACTCAAAACAACAAGAATAAAGAAAATTTTAGGAGATAACTGGATGCATACCTTTCTTCCTCTCCTGAGCTTGGCCAAAGAGACTATCGGAGAGATATCCGATGGATATTTTATCGGAGATTTCATTAATGGAAGAGACCCTTGAAGAAGACAATGAAGAAGATGGTGATGGTGATGATGGGGCCGCAACGCCCAACGGGGAAGCCAAGAAGCAATCCATGCTAAAGCTTTTCTTCATAGCAATGGGAGAAGCTGAAGAAGATATATCTGCAAGCTGCACTCCAAATAGCCTTAGTCCTCCTGCACTGCTAACATTAGCATTGCCTCTAATATTTATGCAAGTCCTTGAATTGTGTCCTATGTTTCCACAATGTGAGCACTTTCTTGCCATCTTGACCTAGACAAACAAACTCAGCTTTTGCAAACCTCTATATAAACACCTACATCTAGAGATAGAGATAGATATATGTATATATAGAGAGAGAGTTTAAGTTATTATGTAAGTATATCTTATATAATAGAAAGGGTACGATATAATGAGTCTAGTGGAGAGGTGGGGTTCAAGAAAATGGATGCACAGCAAGAGGAGGAGATGATTGGATGGCCATTGTTTTTTGTTGGATATTTCCCCCCAACTTGCTTCTTACCTGAAAAGAAAGCAATAACTCTCTCTCTCTCTCTCTCTCTCTCTCTCTCTCTCTCTCACACACACACACACACACATTAGTATGAATAACAGTTTAGATTAGGACACATTTCTTGTCCAATTGTGTTCTTTTAATTAAACTAAACTAAGTTACACATCTCTCTGTCAGCTTTATATGTTTCATTTAGCCGGCTGTTAATATATTATCTCAATTGACTTTCTTATTTTGTTTGCTTCAGAAAAATAATCACATTTTTTAATATAACATACATTTCCATTTTTCTTTAATAAATGTAATAATAATAATAATAATAAAATCCCTAAACAACATCTCAATTACAGAAATCATAGAGAAAAAACCAAGGAAGTAATCAACATATAACATCTCGTACAAATAACAACATATTTTTTCTTAACAATATCCCATATCACCAAGGTTGAAACTCTTAACATCTTACAAATTTTCCTTTTTCTAATGAGGAGGCCAGCAGCCATAGCCAATGTCTCATATTTGACCTAAATATAAGTAGAAGCAATATATTTCCTTTCCCATATTGGTAAGCAAATTAAATAAACCAATACTTGCATTGCGACCAACATATATAATAATAACATTATGGAATCATAACTTGTTTTAATGAGCTAAGTATAAGTATATGTTTGTCGTCTTCTCTAATCCGCAGGAGTCTCGTGTATGTACCAGGTCATAGGATCGGGACTTCAAATATCTACCCGGGTATCAAAATAGATAATCTAATCTAATTATCATTGGTCAGATTTTGATTGGAATATTGTAGTAACTAATTATCTGGAGAAGAAATAGGCTACCTTCTTTGACTTGGTTCTTTATGGAAGAAGTATATACTAAAGTGCTTAATTACTAATGTCTGTTTGAATTTGAAATATCTAGAGAAGAGAACCAATTAATCCATAAAGATAGACTTACAACTATATATATATATATATATATATATATATATATATATATATATATATATATATATATATATATATATATATATACATGATTTTGAATTGAAATCTCAATTCAGATATTTATTGGTCGGATATCTCATTTGTCTCTCAAAACCTTTGTCAAAGAAAAGCATTATTACAATCTAGATTCATCCTTAAAAATCTTAAATCCAAACATATCCAATATGAAATTTATCTTAGCAAGTTGCATATACAGATATTTTCATTTTAAAAAAATAATTAATAAAATTAAAAGATCCTAAAAGGAAGATCGTGCACTATACAGCCTATACATAGTGCTGACCATAAAGATTCTAGGAGTATATTCTAATCTAATGGAACCAAGAAAGCCCGGGTGGCTCAACCATTTGACCAAATGGTATCCTTAACAGGACCCGAAAAGGCATAAATTTATGGGTATGATTTTCTCTCATGCATATCATCTGTGGAAAAGCACTACCCCTTCAGGTGGATCAACTGTCGCATACCTTTCAACACTGCTAATGCTGTAAACGGGTCGGGTCGGGTAGCCTATACCCTGTAAACTCAACTCGGGTATATTAGTCGGGTTTCGCAACCCAAGTCAAATTTCACGGGCCGAGCGAGTATGTATGAGAACATATTCATCAAGTCTCACAAGTAGCCTTGCTCTACCCGAGTCGTTAAAATTGCAACCTAGTTTTGCCGAAACTGCCTTGAGTTGAACTGGATAAATAGAGTCGAGGGAAGTCAGGTACTCGAACTACCAGTTTGACTTAACAGATACTTTCTGTTAATCATGCCTTTGATTTACATGTCTATACGGACCAACACACACGCGTTCACACATACAATGAAATGATAAATACTACTCTTTTTTCATTTATTTGCATCATGCATAAGCATTTCCAGTATTTCAATGGAAGTAAAGGCAATATCTCAACCTAAGAAAAACGACTCACCAGGAGTATCAACATTTGGTGATTTCCAGCTGATGTAGTTATCGTTCTCTGTAATTCCAAAGAAAACAGCAAGTTCAAGTAATACTCCAATAATCACTGCAGGACTTAATTAGATGAATGAAAGCGAATTCACAATAAAATGGCGAAACAGAAATTTCAGGAGGCAAGAAAAGGAGAGCAGATATTTATAAAGCTGAAGCAAGCTCACCGCGAGGAATAAATTAGCCTCGTCAATCAACCTTTAGACCAACAGTAACAACTCTGAACAAAATTTAGTAATTTGCATAGCCCAATATTTCACTTGTTTATATAATACAGGTTGAAAAACTGTTTCCCTACTCTTAACAATATTTTCAGTCTGTATATAAAGGTAATATCCTGTATCTACAGATTTTCTTGGGATAGAAGCTCTCAAGAAGACTTCTATACTTGCAAGAACAATTGCAACCATATTCTCATAGCATCCAAGCAAAAGCACTAGTTCACAACAGCTTGTCAAATGAATTGTGTTGGAAAAAAATCTGTAAAGAATGCAAGAAGAAGAAGCCGGTTAAAATAGAAGGATTTTTAATTTTGCAAAGTCAGAAAAGCTCTCTGACACTGCAAAAACCTGGCACATTGATTCCGGCGAGACTTCCCACTTACTTGCAGAAGACTCATTCATGAATCACTCCAAGATCTAAACTTGCAAATACCACGACAATCTTCTGTGAAAGAGCCACGTAAGGACTGCACCAGGGAATGCACAGCCGGGACAATAGCCAAGTCTTCATGCTGCTCCTGAAAAATCAGAATAGTCTATTTATAATATAGTACTCCGTATATAACTCTGGTCTTCTTAAAAGTTGAAAGTAACCACGAAAGGTGCAAAAGTAAAGATTTAGTACCACTTTAGCTAGACGGTCTTCAATTCCCCCGTTGTTAGCACCTGTTACCATGAATATCTTCCTATAATCTGCTCTAAGGCTCTTGATCTAGATCCTTGCCACATAAAACCAGTTAGCTCACAAGAATCAGTCAAGTCAAATGGATGAAAACAAACAAATGCTTAAACATTTCACAAAATCAATTGGAGCATCTTTTGTGAAGACATAAGCTTAACCCTGGATGCACCATATACAGTGAAACACCAACACAAGTTAAAACTGATTAAAGAAAAAGTGTCGACCAACAACAACAACAGCAAAGCCTTAGTCCCAAAATAATTTGGGGTCGGCTAACATGAATCATCATATGTCATCGTGAAAAAAAAAAAAAATCAACCCCCCACATGGGTTTTTACCCTCCACTCCTGCCTCTTCAACACCATACTTTCATCCACTCCAAGTAGACTCATATCATTTTCAATTACTCTAATCCAAGTTTGTTTGGGCCTTCCCCTACCCCTCGCCATTTTATCATTTTTCCACTGTTCCGGCCTCCTAACCGGTGCATCACTCGATCTCCTTCTCACATGCCAAACCACCTTAGACGATTTTCCCTCATTTTTTCCTCAATTGATGCAACTCCTACTTTACCTCTGATCACCTCATTCCCCAATCGATCATTTCTTGTATGACCGCACATCTATCGAAGCATACGCATCTCCGCCACATTCATCTTATGCACGTGACACTGTTTCACGGCCCAACATTCGGTGCCGTAAAGCAGTGCCGGCCTAATTGCCGTGCGGTAGAATTTTCCCTTTAATCTATGGGGCATGCCGCGATCACATAGGAACCTTGTGGCACTCTTCCACTTCAACCAACCTGTTAATCCTATGAGCCACATCTCCATCTAATTCTACATCATTTTGGATAATGGATCCAAGATAGCGAAAAAACTCAGAAGCTTGGATAATATTTCCATCAAATGTGACCGCCCCTGCCTCCCTACTTTCAACTCTGCTAAACTTACACTCCAAATACTCAGTCTTGCTTCTGCTCAGTCTAAAACCTCGAGATTCCAAAGTGTGTCTCCACAACTCCAATTTACTTTCAACACCCTCTCTTGTCTCATCAATCAGCACAATATCATCTGCGAACAACATACACCTTGGTATATCATCTTGGACTGACCTCGTCAATTCGTCCATTATCAAAGCAAAGAGAAAGGGGCTAAGTGCGGAACATTGATGCACTCCAATCTTTATAGGGAACTCTTCAGTCTTCCCAACACTAGTCTGTACACAAGTACTAACTCCATTATACATACATGTCCTTGATAATATCAATATATTTCTTTGAAACACCCTTCTTTGCTAGGGTGTTTCAAAGAAATATATTGATATTATCAATATATTTCATTCCCTTTCAAAGTAATCATATTCTGCCATGAAAGTTTTCTTCGTGGACAAACCATGTTCTTTTTGGATTCTTTTCTAATTTCAGCATATTAAGGTTACTTGACCTGATGGCCAGAGCACTGGGACACCAACACGGAGGTCCTGGGTTCGACTCCCCCCAGTGGTTAGAGTGGATGATTATCCCTCCCTAGTTAATATTAGGCGCCTCTGGGGGGATTTTAAGGAATTTCAAAGAATTGAGGGACTTGTTAGTAAATTGACTTACACAAAAAAGGGGCTTGACTCGAGATGGGCAAGCCTCAAAAAAAAAAAAAAAAAAAAAAAAAAAAAAATAAAAAAATTAATGGAATACAATCAGAAACCAACCACCGTAACTGAGAACCACGGCGCCGAAGACCTTCTAAATTTAAGCCACGGAGCACAGCTCTGTCTCCCGTCACCATAATGTACTTGGGTACATCTTGTGAAACCTGCCAGCATAAAAAAATGATCTTTACATTCCATGACAAACATATCTTAGGATTTTGCATGAATTTCATTCAACTTCCACTATTAAAAAAATATTTATGCATCCAATTCAGAAAAAATAGCTTATTCTGCAAAATTATCACTTTTGAGAAGAGGAGAAATCTTAGGTTCAATACTTTGTCAAGACTCAAGATTATCCTGGAAAAGAAGCTAAATCAAAACTTTGAGGCTAATAGCTGATGAAATTTTACCACTGTACCACCTCCAATGAAACAAAAGGCACCAATATGGCAAAATTGATGAACAACAATGGCCTGAACTGTGCGCATAGTCCTACATGCAAAAGTCATTAACACTTCAGTATAACTATTAATATACCTGCTTTGGTATATAATAATCACGATTTTGTTTCTGAAATAGGACTCACCTCCACCACTACATGACCTGCTAGAAGCGTACTGTTTGCAAAAATATTGTTGCTACCCACTTTGCAGTCATGGGCTAGATGACAAGATCCCATTAAAAGATTGTCATCGCCAATAATCTGGTTATGCAATACTGATCGAGTAAAGGACTATTCTGAAACACAGTTTACTTCCAAACATCATAAAAGAAAACTGCATCACAACGTAATGTTCTATCACATGGCTTTGAAGATCGATTACGGTTAGTCTGGCAGGGGTTCTAAAGCCGATTAATATTTTTACTACAGGAGATTTCAATTGGTTCTGAACTGTTGCAACATTACTCCCTACGTCCCAAAATGAATGTCCAAAAAAAAATTCAAATTTACTCTTGATCAAGAGCACATTTGAAATTTTTTGGACATTCATTTTGGGACAGAGGTAGTAACAAAGATGGCAGAAACTTATAAAATTGCCTCAAGAATTATCACCTTCCAGGTACAAGTGATAACCCATAATCATAAAGAACTACTCCTCAGTTAATCTACAATGCTCAACTCTGACTTTGTCTAATTAACATGGCCAACGTATAATGTGCTGAGAAGTAGCTCGGATAGTGGAATAGCCAACCAACTAAATAAGACTTTAAGGTAATCTGCGTCACATGGAGATTGGGGGATTGACTAGTTTTTCCTAATCTCCAAATACAGCTTTGCTCTAAATTTCTCTTTGCACTCCTCAGTTCTCATTGAAATTTCATGTGGAACTTGATACAAGAATTCTCCTAGCATAGGATATTTACTTCAATGCATTCTTTTATTAGGATGATCATCTCCTTTCTTACTTTGCATGCTTCTTTTTGTTACAAATATGAGCCAGAGGCAATCAAGCAAGGACAGGAAGGCAGGAATATTTTGCCCTACTTTGTCCAAAAATGAAAAATCTGGCCGTGATAGAAAAGATTTGTCAGGGCAGATTAGATGCTCTCGATGGTGACATGCTAGGCCACATACCTATGAGTTATGACATACTCCCTCCGTCCCAAAATAAATGTCGCATTCGACTTGTTAACATTTTTAAGGAAGGTGCTTTATTAGTTTGTATATTGCTTGTACAATGATAAATTGTACTAAAAAAAAATCAGTATTTAGAAATGCGACATTTATTTTGGAATGGATAGAAGAGGAAATTGTGACATTTATTAGGGACGGAGGGAGTATATCATATTGACATATTAATTAAAACTGAAGTTTTGGGTTTCCTAACAATTACGAGTAGTTCATATTGAATTGCTCTTTTCGAAATTTCCAAATCCAATAATCACTGATTTCATTGCAGTTACAGCTGAAAGAATCTGATCACCTAACATATTTACTAACAAGAAGATCACGACATACCTGACCAATAATGGCGTTAGGATGAACAATGGAAGACGGATGGATGAAGCTAGGGGTTTCCCCAGTGCTATCACTTAACTTATTCACGTCGGTAGAGAAGTTTTGGTGAGGGAGAGTCCGGAGATCTAATGGCATCTGCTTCCGCCTTCCAACTCTTCTGATAATTGAAGCTGCCGCCGCCGCCGCCATGCCGTCGCGAAATAATGGCGTTTTGGTTGGGATTTAGGACTATGATTCCGCCATTTCTTCTGTTTTTCCCGAATTAGGTTCCTCTGCGTTGGCTTGGTGGAGTAGTCTCAAAGATTGCATTTTTATCAAAAGAGCGCGGTAATCGGTAATCTATGGAATCTGGAAGATCTAAAAAAAAAATATTATAATGTCTAACAAGTTCTTTCTTATTATTTTTATAATACTCCGTCCGCTTACAAAGTTCACACTTTTTATTTTGGGCGTCCGTTTACAAAGTTCACCGCTTACAAAGTTCACACTTTCTATTTTGGGCGTCCGTTTACAAAGTTCACACTTTGTTTCTTTCCTAAAAAGAAAACCTTAAATCACTATTCTCTCCACTCATTCTCTCTCCTACATTATTTTAATACTCACAAACCATTATAATTTACTATTCCCTCCACTCATTCTCTCTCCTATTTTATTTTCACACTCACAACACTTTCAATATAATACTCCCTCCTTAATTAACGTGTAAACAGTAAGTGTGAACTTACTAGGCGGACGGAGGGAGTACATGAGTAAATATAATATTGTACTTAAAATTTTTATAATAATACATGCAATATTATATATTATTATATTAATATATCAAGGTCATTTTGATTTGATCAGAAATTTGAGTTAAAGTGATTTATTCCAAAAGAAATTTTTGGGTCAAATTATCTGGTTGAAAATAAAGTACTCCCTCCTTCCTACTTAAAATTTTTACTAGTTTGTTCTAGTTTAAGGTTATTAATTACTTTATTTTATAAATAACAAATTATAAACAATGTTTTGGATAATAATCATAACCTCATAAAGTTTATATATTAAAAAAAGAGTTATTTAGCAATCTATTTTTTCATCCACTTGTTATATGAATAGTGTTTTGAACAATTATATCTTCAACTCACTAATATTGTTGACCTATTTTTACATTAGTTCATTAATAAGCATAAAATTAAACTAAGAATATAAAATTAAATCGCAAGGGAGGAAGTATAACGGGAATATTAAGGAGAAGTATAAGAATCAAGAACATGAAAATACTACACAGACCAAATCTCTATGCAGATTTCAAATTTCAAAGTGGCTGGAAGACAACAATTGACCCAGATTCCTATTCCCTTTCATCACAACAAATCACCAGTTATCAGACATCTCGAAACTACTATTTTCTAAACCACATTCCCCAATTCCGAAAGAAAAATTACAATCTAAGTAGTATACCTATACAACGCTAACGTATGTATACTACTCCGTACAACAAAGCAACATTGCTGATCCGTATATGGTTACTTCTTCCCCTTATACGGTACTAGCCAGTTCGTCATACCAGAAGATGTTAAAGTTTTACGGGACCTTTTAGTTGTTAAGATTATTGGCTTCCAACATCCAGAGCACCTATATATATATATATATGAGCAAGATGGTAAACAAAAAAAAGAAGCAAACAATGATTATAGGAGCTGAAAATATTAAATGCTCACCTGAGACATGCGAGGCCTTGAGAGAGGATCTCTCCCAATGCACAAGGAAGCACAGTGCACCATACAATCAACTTGTTGCTCCGAGTATCTATCTCCTAAGCGTGGGTCCACCAGTTTCTTAACGGCTTTATTCTCCAACAATGGCCGGGCCTGCATTAGAATAAACGGAAATAAAATTTTATTTTGTAATTTCCTTGAAAAGTCAAAACTGGACTTGGGACCCATACCCATTCGGTTAGGCATTGTTGGCCCTTGGGTCGGCTTATATCAATGGCTTTCCGTCCTGTGATGAGCTCCACCAATACTACCCCAAATGAAAATACATCGGCCTTTTCGGTAATTTCACCACTTTGAGCGTATTCAGGAGCCATGTACCTAAAAAAATGAAACCAAAAAATGAGTTGATAGCTAGCTTTTACACGATAAGATCATCCGAAGGCAACATGGTTGTTTTATGCTTACTTACCCAAATGTTCCGATTATTTTTGTTTCCACGCCCAAGTCTCCATCAGGCTGCCACCTAGCTAGACCAAAGTCTCCAACCTGATCATTCAGATTCATACATCTGTTAGGAATTATGAAAAAACTTGACCTGTAATACAATTACTAAACTAGAAACGGAAGAACATAACGTACTAATGGCTCAAAATCATGAGTGAGGAGAATATTGTTAGGTCGCATATCACGATGAACAATGCAGCCCACTCTACACTCTTCATGAAGGTATCTTAGCCCTCGAGCAGCTCCCACTGCAATTCTTTGTCGTGCAGCCCATTCCAACGGGTCCTGACTATGCCCTGCAGCCCCAATGTTAGCACATAACTTGATCACATATATATATATACAAGAGAGAGAGAGATAGAGATGAGTACCATAAAGATGAGAATCCAAAGAACCATTACAAATATATTCGTAAACCAACAACCTTCTTTGATCCTCCAAGCACAATCCAACAAGCATCACGACATTCCAATGTTGTGCGCAGCTCAGGACCTCGATTTCAGCACAAAACTCGTGATCCCCCTGTGAACTAGCCGGGTTATGCTGCTTGACAGCAATGACCTGGCCATCCGGTAACACCCCTCGGTGCACTGAACCAAACCCCCCTTCAGCTAAGAAGTTAGTTTCAGAGAATCCATCCGTAGCGTGTTCCAGCTCAGCATAGGTAAACCACGTAGGCGGTTTTCCAAATATGGGCGCTTTATGTTGGCATACTGAGCAGAGAGGCGGAGGCTTCGTGGGCACGTTTCTAGTTAATGATATCATTTCTCTCACGTTGTTGGTTGACTTCTCGTGCTCTCTGTCAAGGCCAGAAAATTTCACTCGTAAGGCATCTGTCATGGAATTCAAATCCCGGTTCTTGGGGAATTCACCGGAAGACATCCATGGGGAACATAAGCTTGTTGATGGAGAACTCAAATGCTCACTGTCCGTGTCAGATTCAGAATCACCAAGATTATAACTTTCTTCGGTAATTATATAACCCGCTTCCTTAAACTTCCAGTTAATTTCTGAGACAGAAAACGGGGATGTCGTCATTTCCGAGTTTGAAATTGACGAAGTTCTAAGATCAGTTGTCGAGAACAGTGAATGCTCCGGACTGCTTGATGGAGTCACATTTGGGGCACGGGTTGCATTCAAAAGACAGAGGTTGGGTTGTACGAATTCAACTGATTCGTCAGACACAGATCGGATCTCGGGTACATTTGTAGGTGATTCAACCAAATTTAAGCGTAGAACCTTGGGCTTAGACTTTTTCATCACAACGATATTACATTCTAACAGCTCCATGCAAAGTTTCGCCTCCTTTTTCAGCCTTATCCACAGAACATAAAACAAATTTTTGTTACATTTTGCCAGTTTTTCAAATTAGTCCAAATGGAATGGCCTAATTGATCGTAAACCTTGTGCTTCACAAAGCCTGAGGTCTCATGTTTGATTCCTTTCCACACATTTCAAAACACACACAATCATCAAACATAGAGTAGTAAACAGTATGTATTACTCACTTATCCAATACAACCCAGTGTGTCTGGGCTTTCTTAGCTTCAGCAGCTACTGCTCCGTATTGAGAGGAGGAAACCACTTTTATCTTCATCTTTACCTGTGAAGAATGATTAAAAGGACTACAGGAGTATGCCGCTTTGGGGGGGGGGGGGGAAGGTAGTTTAATTACCTTGTCTGAGTCGTAAAGATGATGAATTTGAAGCATCATTTGTGAGCACGCGTAAGTGATATCTTCTTTCTGATCCATGATCGAGAGTGATTTCCAGTGGCTAGTGCTACAATCACTATTAAACCTTGGCAAGCTCCATGACTTGTGGCCTGAGATTGCACATCATTCTTTTGTTAAACGAAATAGACCCAACGGAGAAAATGGAACATATCAAGAACACGCCTTCAAAAGCCACATTCTTATTTTTGAATTGGATTACAACACTTAAACTGAAGATCCAAATGACTAGTTTTATGTTTTGACGATTTCCCATATAGGAGTCAAGGAGAGAGATCGAACTCTAAACCTCACAGAGTATGGGGCTTGGCTTATACCACAGAGTTACTCCTTTTAGGAGATCCAAATGACAAATAGGCAGAAGTTAGACTCATGATTTAGGGGTGTGACTTGAGTGAAGTTACTTGAGCTTGCTAGGTCAACGCTTGAATCAAGCTCAAGTGCATGCAAAAGGGCTAAAGTTTTAGCCCAATTTGGCGCATAGCTAATTGAGTTTGACTAAATTTTGATATCATCTGGGCAAGTAAAAGAGACAAACACATGCTTCATTTCAAACAATGAACATGATGAGTTAAACAAGAACCCACATAAGCTTTCTTCAACCCTTACCTTCCCCTCTACCAATATAGTATGCTACCGGGCCAAGCCCAAACTCACCCTCCGGTCTCTCTCTCTCTCTCTCTCTCTACTTCCTACCCAATTTTGATTCAAAATACCACACACAAACACAAAGCAACATACACCTTGATTATACAAGACATTGAACTAGAAGCCATATAAAAAATGCATGTAAGTAGTAATTGTAAAGGAAGTTACTCGAGGAGTGAGTAGGGATGACAACCAACAATTTAGCACAATCCCCAGGTTGAACAACATGGGTCAAAGCCCAAATCAGAGCAGTTCTTGAGATTTTTTTGCATGCTTTCACAGCAACAAGTACAACTCTCTCCCCTACATCCGATGATCCCCCTCCCTTAACTTTACCACTCTTCTGCTTCAGATTCATCTCAAATTCTCACAAACCCACTTTACCAATTTGGTTCAGTTATTCAAATTTCCCAAACCCATTTCAGCATTGTCAAGTTTCTTGCTTTTTCTTGATCAAGAAAATGCTATAAAGTAACAAAACATATAAAGGGGGCAGAAATTTGACCTCAAAAAAGTTTTAAAATCAATAGCTTTAAAGGGTCAAAATATGGCAGAATTTCAAGTGAAAAGAGAGGAAGAAAGCACAAAAAATGTCAACAAAGCCTGAAGAAGTGCAGTTGAGACAAAATTGAATTATTTGATGGTAATGATGAAGAAGGATAAATACAAAAGAGAAGATCCAAATTGGTGTCACGAAATAGACAAGGATAAACTAACTTTAAGGGACATGATGTTTAAAGTATAGATATCATTATTTTTGGATACCAACAAATGAATCAATCATCAAATCCCATAGCATTTATTTTGTCAATGGCTAATCTAACAATAGGAACTTTGATGTTGACTTTTCTACTCAATGCTAATCATTATAATTGTGATTAATTAAGAAGTTAACTGAACAAATATGGTTGGGTGGTTTGAGAGAATCAAATATGGTTAGGTTATTAGTGGCTAACTTTAACAATTTTCAATAATCATGGTATTTGTCAACAAAAATCTCTTTTGTTTTGTCAATATGACTTCTTTTTTTCACTTTTGACTAGAGCCGTCAATTTGGATTGAGCCGGTCGGGCCAGTCCGCCCCGCCATGCAATAGGGGTGGATTGGGTTGACGTATTTCCGGCCTGTCGGGAATTTGACCCGCCCCGCTTAGTGGCGGGTTTTGACTGGTTGGGCCCGCCCCACCAGCCCGTATCATATCCACCAAGTTTCTAGCCCATTAGTCGGCGAGTACTAGCAAACCAATGAGGAGTTTAATACGAGTTTTTCAAGCATTCATGGCTGGTTACTACAGTAGCTGTTAGAAAACCAAATCCATCTTCAAAGTAAAGAAATTTTATACCACAACATTAGAGAGTTCCCTAACATTTGTAAGTTTCCAAGATAATTTACTCAGAATGTATTATTAAGAAGATCATACCTGAACAACACCAGCATCACACAAATTCTTAAGGGCCATTAAATATTTTGTCTCTCCAAGGCGGTCTAAGTAACGTCTGCAGAAGGCCAATGTAGAAAAGTTCTTATTGATAGTTGCAAGTAATTGTTTTGCTCTAGGCAACCGCAGTGGAATATGGCCAGCATCAAAATTCTTCATATAATGACTGCACTCCAGGTCTTCCCTCACATATCCCTTCCCTATGACTACCAACACTCCGTTGTAATCAATTGGGGGTAGTTTTGTTCTTTACCCTTTTATAATGTGAAGGACAATGAATGATTAAATGGATTTTCAGATTTTTTTTGCAATTTTCAGAGATTGTTGGTTTGGCCCGCATTGGCCCGCCTGGCCCATCAACCCAAGGTGGGTTGGGTTGACATATTTTCCAGCCCGCCAGAAATTTGGCCCGCCCCGCCTCGTTTAGTGGCGGGTTGGCCCTGCCCCGTCCCACCTGCCCATATTGACATTTTTGCTTTTGACTGACTATATATGGATATGGACTAGTCACAAGTGTGTAGAATTTGTAAAGAAAATGCTTTAGGGGTTGTATGGCCAGCATCAAAATTCTTCATATAATGAAACACATTTTTTAAAAAAGTAGAATAATATTAGTAGTGAAGTGAGAAAAGTACATTTTTCATTTCTTTAACTAGTTTAAGTTTTACCTATTCGTCCTTAAATTATTTTTTTTACTTATGAGTCACTGAACCATCATTTTATGGAGCATTTCGTCCTTCCGTTTGTATGCCGTCAATTTCACCGTTAAATTCACTTGAGCTGGCACCAAGTTGTCACCTTTTATCCTACGTGGAGCTGACTAAGCAATTAAAACAATGATGAAAAGTTTCGATAACATAAGGGGAGGAAAGTGTAAATTTTGAAATAATTATTTAAATTAAATAATAGATGATATTTTATCTCCCACTAATTTTATTTTAAGCACTCTCACTAATTTATTTTGTATATTATTTTATGACAACATATCATTGATTGGGTTAATAAACAAAATATAATTAATTTGCAATTCATTCAATTTTTTTAATTTTTAATTTCTTTATATTTCTTGACACCATTAGTAAACAACCATTACTACCAACACACCCAACATACAGCCGCTGACGCCACCACCACCCCCACACAAACATCATCAACCACCGCTATCAACACCAAATCAAACACACCACCATCATATTCAACAACAAACACCACCATTCAACTCAACTCAACAGTCGCAATATATTAAATTAACAAAAATAAAGTGATTTGGCAAGGGTTTTAGATGAAAAGGTCTAAGAAATCAGCCATGGGTGGCAACTTGTCAACATCTTCATCACCTCCAAACCCTGATCCAAATCCTAGTCCTACCCAAATTTCAGTTTCACCAGAAACGCCCAAATCCCAAGAACTAAAATCTCCAGAACAATCCAATTCTACCCAAAATTCAATTCCAATCTTTTCTTCATCAGAAACCCCCAAAACCCAAGAATCAAAATCTCCAGAACAATCCAATTCCCAAGAACCCGGAGAATCAATTCAAGAAACCCAACAAGAACCGGAATCAAGCCAAAATCAAGGAGGAGGAGAAGAAATAGAGGAGGGGGAATGTGGGTTTTGCTTGTACATGAAGGCCGGTCAGTGCAAAGATACTTTTATTGAATGGGAAAAGTGTGTTTTTGAAGATGAGGAGAACAAGGAAGACGTTGATGTGGAGGCGGAAGAGAAGGAAACAATAGATGAGATGGAGAAATAGAAAGCTGAAGAGAAAGCAGCCATTGATGTGGAGAAAGAGCAGGAAGGAGAGGAAGCAAAGGAATCTGCAGATTTAGGCGATCGGAGAGAATCAAAGTGAGTGTTTTGATTTTTATTATATTTTGCCCCCTATAATTTACACAAATATATACCAACATAACCTCACGTGTATGCCAACTCAATACTAGTGTTCCACATCAGCAAACATTTCCTAATGATGATTCCACTTAAGCAAAAATGCCATATCACTATGACACATCAATGAGTTTAACGGATTTTTAAACAATCAAATAGAGGGACTACATTATCCTTAAGGGATTCTTAAATAAAAAATATTGTAATTGTTTACCAACTAAAAGGTAAAACTAAAACTAGTTTAAGGACGAAAAATGTACTTTTCTCATAGTGAAGCAAGTGAATATGAAACGTAAGTTAAAAGAGAGAAACTATGTTAGAAAATACTTCTCCCGTCTCGGAATTTGGTAGTGCTTCTGTCGAGCAAGGCTCAATGTGAGCTGGTGCGGGCCGTGTCGATCCTTTCACCTGGGCCATTTCTATTGCTTGACGGTGGTTGTGATGATCGTTGGGTTTAAGTGGAACCCACAATAACCAAATTGAGAAAGAAGAAGACATGGACGAGGCGGGAGCTGCTCGCTACCGCGCAGGAGGAAAGCTCGGCAGGAGCGGTCCCCGGTCCAGCCGTCCGACTCAATTTACAATTTTAAGATAATGCACGGGAAATAAGAAAAAGTATATAATAAGTTGTGAATTTATATATTGGAATACGAGAGAGAAAGTGAGATAGGAAATAGTAAGTGGATATAGTTGCCAAATGACAAGTGAGTCTCATTATTTAAAAAGTATTAAAAAAATCATTTCAAAATTTTGTAAATCTGAGTGGGACATCAAAAATGATTTATTTTAAAGGTTGAGATGGGACGGGGGAGTATTAGGGCTCGTGAGTTGTGACCCTATGGCCCTTCGGCCATAATAATATATCATAGAAGAACAATTTTTTTCACATTTTCTCAAAAAATCATAAAAAAAAGTCTTATATTTTATTGATTTTGACTTTCATACTTTATCTATAAGACAAATTTTGGTCTTATACTTCAAATATAAGATACTTTTCACATTCCTATATTAAAATATCTCCAATATTTCATGATATTGACTTTAATAGTTAAACAATAAGACTAAAAGTAGTCTTAGACATAAACTATAAAACCTATTTTTGAACAAGAAATTTGCATTGAATATATAAAACAAAACAACCATATTAACATATTATTCTTTGCACAACAAAAATCAATGCACAAGAACTAACATCATTACAAATTCTAAATCTAAGCTCCAACGGTTGATAATTGCACTACGTAACAATTTTTAATATATACAATTTTATAATATCTACACACATGAGTTTACAATGAATCCAACAACAACAACATCTGTTGTCGATTCCAACAAGATCTGTTCAAAAAGGAAACAAAAATAATAGAAAAATGTTTGTCCTACTTATCGTTACCATTTCAAGGAGAATCGAAGACAAAACATCATAATTGAGATAGACGAAGGTTTAGATCTGAGATAGACGAAGGTTAGAAGCTTCAGATCTAGATCTGCTAGAAAGGACGTCTGACGGTCACCAGCTAAGACTACCCACAGTGGTGGGTTGAATAAGGGAATGAAATGAATTCATTCAGCCTGAGGTAGTACAATGGAGGATTGAAAGTGGGTTGAATGGATTAACGGGATGAAATGTTTCATCCCGGTTGAAACACTCCTTTTCCTTTTTTTTTTTTTAAGTTGCCACATGTCAAGACCTTATTGGTCTTGACTTTTTCACCCAATTATTTAAACTCAATTATCTCATAATAAATGATTTAAAAATAAAAAGAAAAATTCACCAAAATTCATCATTTTTTTCCTACAAATTGATATAAGTTTCATTTGATTTGGACAAAAAAAAAACACTTAGTTTTCAATTTGAGCTGAATTATTACCTAGTAAATTAATTTTTTTTTTAATTTTTTTTTCACCAAAATTCATCATTTTTTTCCCTACAAATTGATATAAGTTTCATTTGATTTGGACACAAAATAAAAACACTTAGTTTTCAATTTGGGCTGAATTATTATCTAGTGATGGATGTGATTTTACCCATCCAAAAGATATATTTTCAAGCTTATTTGATGCTCGAAATCTTGAGAATTTAATGTATTTTGTAGTGTTTTGAAAGTACAGGGGTTGAAGTGCAATTATAGAGAAAATGGAGGATTGGAGCGTACTTTGGAATTTTTTGGATCAAATTGCAATTTTGGAAAATATGGGACAAAACGGAAATTATGAAGTTCAAGGGCCAAATTGGAAATATTGGAAAATTCAGGGACTAAACTGAAAATATGGAAATTTTGGACGAATTTGATTTATAAAAATTCATGGGTTAAAATGAAAAATAAAATCTCAAAAAGCGAAGTGCAAAAGAATTTTTTATAGTGGCCAAAGTGCGACGGCAAAACTGCGAGACGAAACGAATACTAATTGATACAATCTAGACCAAGGCTGGCCGTGGAATGCTGCTGATGATGGCCGAAGAAGATGGGCCAAGGTTGGCTGGACTAGGGGCCAAAGCAAGGGCCATGGCCTAGGACAAATGGCCGAGAGTGGAGAGTGGCCTGGGCAAGGGAAGCTGGATTGGGCCATGGCTTGGGCGGTCAGGAATGCCCGTGGGCAGCCGTACAAAACAAGGAATTTGGCCGAGTTTGTTTCTGTCTACATGGGCAGCCGGCGGGCAATCATGGGCGACCGCCCACAAAGATTTCAGCAACAGAATTAATTCCGTCACAAATGAGGAAAACGTGATTTTCAACAGATTTGCACAGAATCAGTGACGGATTTCGGGAGATCTTCTATTTTGACTAGGATTTTGACCTTAATTTATTTCCAAAAAGGATTTTCACCTCCCTCCTCCTATAAAAACAACCTTAGACTAGTTTTGTATCATCTTGGATCTTTTAACCTTGGGATCTTGGAATCTCTCATCTTTTTAATCTTTTATTCTTTATTCTCTCTCTATATTTTTAGTTTAGGTTTTATTTATTTTTGAAGATGAAAGAACAAGGTTTTGATTTATTTATTTTAATGGCCATTCAAGGCTAATTTATTTGATTCATGGATTGAGGTAAGTAACAATTTGATCTTTATGCTATGGTTTTAATTCTTCCTACCTCTTTTTCGTTCTTGTTTTCTCAATATTCTTCAAGATCATTCATAGGCTCAATTGAATGTAAAGATACTTTTGGCCTATGAATTTATTTGGGTATAAATTGTTTCAGTAACTCGGACATTTATACATTGACCATTGTTGAGAGAATAGATTTAATTGAGGACGTAACTGAAATCAATGAATCTAGGTTCTTATGTTCTTGTGATTTAAATTGAATCTCTTGAAGGTTTATATTGACGTAACTGAATATATAAACAAGATAGAGAGATTAGGGTTTTAATGTGCTTATCGACGTAACTGTGATATGAACATCTTAACCCTATAATTTTGTGAACGAACCCAAGAATGAGATTGAATTCTTTTTACATGAAAAAAATGGCATAAAGTGATAATTGTTATGATCCCCAATCCATGAATCCCTTGTCTCTTGATATCTTTAATTTATTTATTTTGCTTTCTTAGTTTAATAATTCAATCAAATCAAAAACCCCTTTTCCTTTGTTATTTTTTTTACACTAATTAAATCAATTTGTTCAACACACAAATCTCTGTGGATTCGACCCTTGCTTGTGCATACTACTACAACGGTAACTAGTACACTTGCTAGGTATTTTATTACAAGTGGATTTTTATCCATCAAGTTTTTGACGCCGTTGCCGGGGATTTGTTGTGATTTGAACAAGTTTATTTTGTTAGTGTATTGTAAATATTCTATATTTTATTAGTTTCTTTTTAGTGTAAATAAATTTCTTTCTTTTTCTAGTTGTTTAAAAATTAAAGGTCATGTATGAATCAAATTCTAGAGAGATGTTGGCAGGGCAAGTAAAAGAATTAATTGCTTTGTTCAATGCAAAAAGTGCTTCGCCTAGTGCCAATATAATACAAGATGCATGTTCCTGTTGTGGATTATACTCTCATGCTACTAATGATTGTCCGTCTAGGACATATTTTCATGAGTATTCTCCACAGATGCAAGAAAAGAGTTTGTTCCACCCATGGCAACAACAATATGATTATTCCCCCAATTGTTATACACAATGGAGGGAAAACCACTCAAGCCGGGCATGGAACAATTATGAGCCACATTATTATGATCCACCGCAACCTAAAAAGAGATCTTGGGAAGAGGCTCTGACAAGTTTGAGGGAGGAAAATCGTCAATTGAAGGAGGAAAATCATCAACAAAAACAGCAAGTAGGTGCAGCCATAGGTAGGTTGGAAGCACAAGTCATTACACTAGTAGAGGCCTTGAGAGGTTGTGAGCGAGATGTTAGTTCTATCCAACTTGAACGTTATGAATGGGAGGACGCTTCCATTAATGACGAACTACCGATTATCTCTCTGTCTCATGCTAGTGATGTTGTGGTTGTTGATGAAGATGTTGAGTGTGAAGAAGATGTGGTGGAAGAGAAATTAAAAGATGATGAGGGCGTTAATGTTGATGAGGTTGGGCCCGACCAAATTGACGAACAATGCCTCAAAGAAGACCTTATCCATCCCATTGAAAGTGTGAAAGATTTTTTCTCCATCATTCTTGTACCTCCCCCTATTTTTGAGGGTGAAGAAAGTGGCGAAGGATTGAAAGAGGAGAAGCCTAAAAAGCTGAAACGTCAAAAATACCCTTGGGCACCAAACAATATCAAAGCTCAAGGATTTTACATGGGGCATGAACTGAACATACGGACCCACGAAACCATGAAGTGGGCCAAAGGACGAAAGGTGAAGTCCAAATGCAAGCAACGGTCGGGCTAACGACCTTAACCAAATGCACTAATTGGGAGGCAACCCAAGAAGGTACGTTTTATTTGCTTTATTTATTTGCTTTGTTGTGTCATATCGTCCTTTGAACCCAAGGCATGTTTTGAGTTTGGGGGTAGATATCTCTCCGAGTTTGTGGGTTTATAGGGGAGTGTATATAGTGTCACCCTCCAAAAAAATAGAAAAATTTAAAAAAATTTGTTCTTTTCATATTTTGGGAAGTTGGCAAGAGTCCATGATGATTTGAGAGTGATTTAATTTTAAAAATCTTGAGTATTATTGTCAATATGGGGATATAATTGCATTGAAACATGTAAAGTATGATCTCTCTACCTTTCACTTTCATATTATTTTTCTTGATCATTGTTACCAATTTAGGAGACCTTTATAGGATCACTTTGGCATTCTCGGGGTCCCTAGAACATGTTTGCATGACTGTCAATAACACATCAATTAGGCTATTCGGGAAGTGATATGTGGCTATTTTCTTTGAACCCTATTAATTGTGAGCCTTTAACTTTCTCGTCACTTATAAAAAAAATTCCGCTAGAACCCCTTTTGAGCTTGAAAAAGAATGAAATCTCTCACAAAGTGAGAGATTATCTTAGACCACCATTCGCCTTCTTTTGTATCCTCATCATCCTACCCTTTTAACATATACACTATTTTTCTCACCTTTTTAAGAAAGTGAAACTAGGGAATGAATTGGGAATTGTGGGTGAAGTTTGGAAAATCAAGGGTTGAGTGGAAAGTGGTCATGAAAAGAAAGAAAAGGGTCATGTTATGTAATGAAAAGAGGGGCTTGAGCAAAAAGTATTGAATGCACATTCTTCGTGATTTATTTGTGCAAAGCAGAGGAAAAAAAAAGAAAAGAAAAGAAGAAAAAAAAAGCCTTGCCCTCTCTAATGTTGAAGTGGAAAGTGATCAAAAAGGAAAGAAAGGTGATCAACCCCTAGTGTGAAAGTAAGTAAAATTATAAGTTTGGGGGTTGGATCAATGGGTTAGCATGGAGCGGAGTGATAAATTTCAATGGGAGGATGTATGATGAAGACTTCTTAGTTTCACTTGCTTGACTTCGTATGTCCTTACCTTCTTTTGTAACCGTGAACCTTGCCCGCGTTTATCGCGATACATTACAAGCCGTTAAGCCATATTTGATCCCTAAAGAGTAGCCGGGTTTACAGTTCTGTTTAAACATGCATATGAGTGTCCCTTGTGCAGAAATTTCATCTTAGTATCAATGATTTAGAGCATGTGGTTAGTGACCCTATAAAATATCTTACTTTGGTGACAATGATCTCCCATATTTTATTCATCTTTCATTATGTGGTGGAGAATTGTAAGTTAGATGCATCCATGTAATTATAGTCCCATGTTCATGATAATGCTTGTAGATTATGTGTGTTGTAGAGATCTGAGACTTGTTGTGCCAACGGCCTATTATATGAATTGAACAATCTCAAAAATATTTTCTTTTGTTTTAATTAGTTATTTAGTTTTTATTTTGTTTTTGTTTTACTCGAGGACGAGCAAAAGATAAGTTTGGGGGTATTTGATGGATGTGGTTTTACCCATCCAAAAGATATATTTCCTAGCTTATTTGATGCTCGAAATCTTGAGAATTTAATGTATTTTGTAGTGTTTTGAAAGTACAGGGGTTGAAGTGCAATTATAGAGAAAATGGAGGATTGGAGCGTACTTTGGAATTTTTTGGATCAAATTGCAATTTTGGAAAATATGGGACAAAACGGAAATTATGAAGTTCAAGGGCCAAATTGGAAATATTGGAAAATTCAGGGATTAAACTGAAAATATGGAAATTTTGGACGAATTTGATTTATAAAAATTCATGGGTTAAAATGAAAAATAAAATCTCAAAAAGCGAAGTGCAAAAGAATTTTTTATAGTGGCCAAAGTGCGACGGCAAAACTGCTAGACGGAACGAATACTAATTGATACAATCTAGACCAAGGCTGGCCGTGGAATGCTGCTGATGATGGCCGAAGAAGATGGGCCAAGGTTGGCTGGACTAGGGGCCAAAGCAAGGGCCATGGCCTAGGACAAATGGCCGAGAGTGGCCTGGGCAAGGGAAGCTGGATTGGGCCATGGCTTGGGCGGTCAGGAATGCCCTTGGGCAGCCGCACAAAACAAGGAATTTGGCCGAGTTTGTTTCTGTCTACATGGGCAGCCGGTGGGCAATCGGTGGGCGACCGCCCACAAAGTTTCAGCAACGGATTTAATTCCGTCACAAATGAGGAAAACGTGATTTTCAACAGATTTGCACAGAATCAGTGACGGATTTCGGGAGATTTTCTATTTTGACTAGGATTTTGATCCTAATTTGTTTCCAAAAATGATTTTCACCTCTCTCCTCCTATAAAAACAACCCTAGACTAGTTTTGTATCATCTTGAATCTTTTAACCTTGGGATCTTGGAATCTCTCATCTTTTTAATCTTTTATTCTTTATTCTCTCTCTATATTTTTAGTTTAGGTTTTATTTATTTTTGAAGATGAAAGAACAAGGTTTTGATTTATTTATTTTAATGGCCATTCAAGGCTAATTTATTTGATTCATGGATTGAGGTGAGTAACAATTTGATCTTTATGCTAAGGTTTTAATTCTTCCTACCTCTTTTTTGTTCTTGTTTTCTCAACATTCTTCAAGATCATTCATAGGCTCAATTGTATGTTAAGATACTTTTGACCTATGAATTTATTTGGGTATAAATTGTTTCAGTAACTCGGACATTTATACATTGACCATTGTTGAGAGAATAGATTTAATTGAGGACGTAACTGAAATCAATGAATCTAGGTTCTTATGTTCTTGTGATTTAAATTGAATCTCTTGAAGGTTTATATTGACGTAACTGAATATATAAACAAGATAGAGAGATTAGGGTTTTAATGTGATTATCGACGTAACTGTGATATGAACATCTTAACCCTATAATTTTGTGAACGAACCCAAGAATGAGATTGAATTCTTTTTACATGAAAAAATGGCATAAAGTGATAATTGTTATGATCCCCAATCCATGAATCCCTTGTCTCTTGATATCTTTAATTTATTTATTTTGCTTTCTTAGTTTAATAATTCAATCAAATCAAAAACCCCTTTTCCTTTGTTATTTTTTTTACACTAATTAAATCAATTTGTTCAACACACAAATCTCTGTGGATTCGACCCTTGCTTGTGCATACTACTACAACGGTAACTAGTACACTTGCTAGGTATTTTATTACAAGTGGATTTTTATCCATCACCTAGTAAATTAATTTTTTTTTAATTTTTTTTTTCACCAAAATTCATCATTTTTTTTCCGTACAAATTGATATAAGTTTCATTTGATTTGGACACAAAAAAAAATACTCATTTCTCAATTATCCTTCTTCATTTTAGCATTTATTTAAAAAAAATCATTATATTTTTTTACCTATAAATTGATGCAATATTTTTTTAATTAAGTGTGAAATATTTTTTTAATTATAAATAATAATAATAATTATTATTATTTTACTAATCATAAAAATAAAGAATATAAATAAAATAAAATAAAATAAAAGTAGTGGGGTATAGAATGATGAGTTGGAGGGAGTTGAAATTTAATTTAAGTTAGCCATTGGAGTGGGGGTAAATGAAATGGGTAGATGAAATATTAGGTGGATGAGAAAAAGTGTAAAAAGTGTTAGATGAAATGGGAGAGTGGGATGAAACCACTGTGGCTAGTCTAAGGTATGAGGCGAAGACGAGAAGTCGTCTGAAAGATTTGCGTCGTAGATGTCATATCTACGTCGGAGAAAAGACATATATACACTCGATATGTTGACAACGCAGAGTAAACAGACGCATCTATAGCAGATATATTGACGTCGGGTGGTGATGGCCATTTCGGGTCCAAGCCCACGATTTCCCCGCCTAACCTGTGATCGGGAGCCCGTTTGGCCCGAATGCATCAACCCGCCCGCCAATCCAACGGAATAGGCCTAGATGTATGTCGCTGGACTTTATCGGTGGGCCGCCCAATTCTTTTGCGTCTGTACCCGTTTGGCCCATTCTTTTTTTTTTTTTTGAAAATATCCTAAATCAAATTGGTGCCTAAATTAGAAGGTTATTTTCATCTAATATCCATATAAAAATTCATTATCTTTGTTTAAAATGGCATTTATCTTGGCAATTAAGGTGAAAACTAATTTACATTTAGATAATGAGCCTTATATGTATAAAATAATTGAAATTTTTAGGAGTAAGTGATTTTATATTTTTAGAAAATAGTTTATTAAATTAAAAATCATTTTTTTCCAAGTTTTTTATGATTTAAAAAAGAAAAACCTGAAACTCGTTTAGCTCGTGGTCATTTAGCCGTATGTCCTTCTCCAACGCCTTAGAGACGTCAAAGATGGAGTTAATCCAGAATATTATTGTTGTGAATATAATAAATGATCTTTTAAAATAAATAAATATTTAAAATTTTCATTTTAAACAGTACAATTTGTATCAAAAAGGGATATAATTGCAAATTGTTGAGGGAGTATTATACAGTACAATTTTTTTTAAATAAATAAATAAAGAAATGAAAACATTCTGTAAAACTCTGTAGATAAAATCCGTGCAAATAGCATACGAGGATGTGACTGGGGCCCAGGGGCCACTTCCGTCATTACAGTAGACTAGTCTAATACCCGTGCGTTAAATGCACGCCAAAAATAGTTTGTTAAATAATATGAATTAAATTAAAAGAGTTATTATAACTATAAATGATGCATAAAATTTGTTGACTATCCACTATTTTCTTTTTACAAACTATCCACTTTCTAAATATTCAGTTTTTGCAAGTGATGACGCCACGACTTTTGGCCTCGGAAGGTGGCTGAAACGCGTCGGCACCTCGGGAGGAACCTGCAAAACAGCACCGTTAGGGGTGCGGGGGCCCCGCTATAACCCTCGGGCGTAAGAATCAGTCGGTGTTTATGTGTATAAACTGTATATGAAACTCTCTAGGGAGAGTATTCTAGAGAGAGAGAGTGTGTGTGTTGTATGTGTAAAATGAGAGAATGAGAGCTTACCTTGGCCTTTGAGGGTTATAGTATTTATAGGGGTGAAAGTGTGCCAATGTGGCACTTTATGAGGGGTCTTAATGTAAATATTTGGTATGTATATATATGGGATATATTTGACTGTATGGGACTGTATAAATGTGTATGTATAAATATACCGAAAAGTCAGGGCTCATCAATAGCCCCCTACTCCAAGTGATGATTATTTATGGTCGGAGCGAGGAGTACGATTTAGGTAGAGGCTGGCTTGAGTATATATTTATGGCTGGAGCTCGGAGCTCGCCAGATTGGCTTGAATCCTGGAGGTAGGAGCCTGGGAGATTGAGGTCTAGGGAGAGAAGGTGGCAGCTATGAGCTGCTTTTATCTCAGTCATTGAGACTGGGAAGTATTGGCACGATCTCATCGGACTACGGTCTGGATCTGCGGTCACTAGCCCCTGTTCGTCGGAGAGGGGAGAGAAGGTGGCAGCGACAAGCTGCTTTTATCTCGGCCACCTCTCTTGGAGTCACAGAGACTAGGAGTCACAGAGACTTGGAGTCACGGGGACTAGGAGCCATGGAGGCTAGGAGTCGCGGAGACTTGGAGTCACGGAGGACTAGGAGTCATGAAGACTAGGAGCCATAGAGGCTAGGAGCCATGGAGGCTAGGAGTCACGGAGGACTAGAAGCCATGGAGGCTAGGAGTCGCGGAGACTTGGAGTCACGGAGGACTAGGAGTCATGAAGACTAGGAGTCACGGAGGACTAGGAGCCATGGAGGCTAGGAGCCATGGAGGCTAGGAGTCACGAAGACTAGGAGTCACGGAGGACTAGGAGCCATGGAGGCTAGGAGTCACGAAGACTAGGAGTCACGGAGGACTAGGAGCCATGGAGGCTAGGAGCCATGGAGGCTAGGAGTCACGGGGACTAGGAGTCACGGAGGACTAGGAGCCATGGAGGCTGGAGGCAGCGATCTGCCTATAAACGCCAAAGATGGTCGGAGATTTCCGGATATAGGTGGGAGAGCACCATAAAATAAGCATAGATCCCGGAGGTAGTTTGAATAAAGCTCTCGGAGATTCCCGAGAGTAGATAAAGCGGGCACGTAGCCCGTGGATGAATATCCAATAATAAGAATGAGAGAGCCCCCGAGCTGGCCGTTGAGCTCCAAATATGCATAAACCTGCAGGTAGTTTCAAATATATTTGCCCGAAGGCTTATTGGCGCGTAAATATTTAGCTTGTCGGCTTTATAGAATTTTTCTATGAGGATATCTGGCTTTGATATTAGTTTGTTGTTTGATCTTTGCCCGTAGGCTTATTGGATTTTTGCCCGTAGGCTTATGGTTGGATCTTTGCCCGTAGGCTTATTGGATCTTTGCCCGTAGGCTTAGGATTGGATCTTTGCCCGTAGGATTAGGATTGGATCTTTGCCCGTAGGCTTATTGGATCTTTGCCCGTAGGCTTAGGATTGGATCTTTGCCCGTAGGCTTATTGGATCTTTGCCCGTAGGCTTAGGATTGGATCTTTGCCCGTAGGCTTATTGGATCTTTGCCCGTAGGCTTATTGGATCTTAATTGCTCGTCCTTTAGGCTGCTTTTGAGTGTTCGCAATTTTTGAGTACCCTGATACTTGCATTCTTGCTCTTTCTCCAGCGTTTTTGACTTGCAATTAAACTTTATACTCTCCTTCTGCGGTCAAAAGCTTAGTAGGCCCTTTGCCCGCATTTTTTGAGTTTTCCTAACTCTTTGTTCAAAATCACTTGGATTTCTCGTGAGAGTCAGCCCTATTCATCTGTGATCGCTTTTGTTTGGCCTTGTGGCAAACTTTGGGGCCTTAACCCCCTTTGTCTGTTTGGCTTTGTAAAAACTCTTTTGATCACTGTCATCCGTTTACACTTATTCCCAGCCTTGCGAGCCGTGGTGTAAGTCAAAAGCAGCCAAGGCAAGCTACCTTCCTAGGGCATGCAGAGTGTGGCCGTGAAGCTATAGTCCGCACAACAGTAGGTAGGGGCATATTTAGCATAGCGGCCCTTTAACCTACTGGCATCTGTATCCACTACTGGTGGTTCACGCTTTTTTGACCCTTTATTCAAAACCCCTTGGAGTTTTGTGTGAGGGTCTTCTGGCGATCTGGTAACGGGCTTATATGTAGGCCTTTGTCACATACATGCATACGAGTAACGGCCCTAACGAGGACCTTCGCGCACTGAGCGGGGACAAGGGCCTTGGCCTTTATCCTCGCTGGCATCTATATCCACTTATTCTTGGTGGTGTCACACGGGCAGGACAGGGTATCCTCCCCGCGATCGGAGTACGGATCGTAATGGATCTTTGTACTCATATAGGCTTGCGGACCGAAAGATCGTTGCGCATCAGTAGGTAGGAGCTCATATGTTTGCTCTTTAACCTACTGGCATCCGCTTGCGGGCATCCACTTTAGCTTTTGAGGCTGGTGGGAATAACTTACGGATTGGCACAATCTTGGGTTTTAACCCTCTCCAATCCATGAGTTTCGCTTTGGTAGTAGGTTGCATGAGGCGAGGGTTGCGGCGCGAGCAAGGATGCGAGCTTGAATTTGCGGTCGAGGCAAGGAGGTTGCCGGTGAGGAGAGAAGGTGGCGGTAGGGGCTGCTTTTATCTCGTTCACCCTTTTTTGTTTTGGTGGACAGGTAGCGGGCAAGAGCAAGGATAGGCGGGATGGCGAGCTGACGAGCTGACAAGCTACGAGTTACCGAGCAAGGTTATGCGGGCAGATGAGCTGTCGAGCTAAGAGCTACCGAGCAAGGTTATGCGGGCAGACGAGCTACGAGCTACCGGGCAAGGTTATGCGGGTAGACGAGCTACCGAGCAAGATTATGCGGGTAGACGAGCTACGAGCTACCGAGCAAGATTATGCGGGCGAGTAGGCGGACGAGCTACGAGCTACCGAGCAAGATTATGCGGGCGGACGAGCCGTGTCTTTGTCGAGCAAGGATCTGCGGGCACGAAAGCAGGGGTCACCAGAGCGTGCAGCGGTCACGGGCACGGAGACTGGGAGGACTGGAAGTCTGGAGTCACGGAGACTTGGATGAGCAGGCATGATTTCGCCGGTGAGGGGAGAGAAGGTGGCAGCAATGCTGCTTTTATCTCGATCACCCTTTTTGGAGTCACAGAGACTAGGATGAGCGGGCATGATTTCGCCGGTGAGGGGAGAGAAGGTGGCAGCAATGCTGCTTTTATCTCGATCACCCTTTTTGGAGTCACAGAGACTAGGATGAGCGGGCATGATTTCGCCGGTGAGGGGAGAGAAGGTGGCAGCAATGCTGCTTTTATCTCGATCACCCTTTTTGGTTTCGACCGAACAAAATTCAGGAACGGAGGTAAGATAGTTTTTATTTTTTCGCCGGATCAGGAACATGGATCTTTGGCGGAGGGGAAGTAGTTTTTTCTTTTTTTCGCCGGATCTCGACCAAATTTCAGGGACGGATCTTTGGCGGAGGGGAAATAATTTTCTGCTTCCTCTGGATTATGAACATGCTTCTATATTTGCACGAACAAAATTCAGGAACTGAGAAGGTAGTTTTCTTTTTGCGCCGGATCATGAACGTGCTCCTATATTTGCACGAACGGATCTTTGGCGGAGGGGAAGTAGTTAAAAACTTGACGAAGTTTTTAACGGCCGTCAGATATTTAACGGGAGTGATAGAGGGATCAGCTTGTTGTAGAAGATTTAATGTAGAATTCATTTTTCCAAGATGGACCACGTGGCATTGTAATGGCCTGATAATATTTTGTGGCCCAAAACCAGTGTTTGACTTTTCCAACTCCCTTTCTTTTCAACTTCCAGCAACAATTAATTTCACCCCTTTCACACTTTCTTTTTCTTTTCTTTTCTTCCAACAATCAACTTCACCCATTTCGATTCTCTCTCTACAATTTTCCTTTCAACCTCCATGAGAGATCGGTGAGCAGCACGGCCGGCGACGGGAAGGAGCCCCCATTTCAGCTTGCTACTGCGCCCGTCTTTATTCTGGCAACAATATCTTGAAATTCATACAACTTTAATCAATTATGGAGGGTCGGTTTTCACTATTAGCTTCCATCTACCAAGGTTTGTTGAATCTTGATGGGCAAATCAGAGAAATCATCGGCGGCTTATGGCGGAGAGGTCAGATTTTAGTCGGAGCTGGCTACTTTTAACTTGGCCTCAGTGTTCGCACGTCGCTCTTGTTTGCCCAAATTTGTCAAGGTACGATTTGAGTTTTGGATTCTTAGGGTGAGAATATGTTTGCGGACTGGACCAGACCGAGGACATCACATCAGTTTTGTTTTTATGCTCGATCTGGTGGTGCTCGCTCAAGGTAGCTTCGAACTGCGGTCAGGATGGAGATCATCGTGGGCAAGGAGGCAGGGTGTCCCCGGTGCGGTCTGGGGCACGGAGGGTTGACCAAGGTCAATGAATTGCGGCCACGGCAAGGTGTCCCCGGAGCGGGGAGCGAGCACAGAGGGTTGACTGAGATTAGCGGGCATGATTTCGCCGGTGCGGTCACGGTTGGCGACCAAGGAATGTTGACCGCGGTCAACGGTTTCTGCGGCCATGTAGGTTGATCGCGGACTGTGGTTATGCGGAGAGAGAAGGTGGCAGCGAAGTACTGCTTTTATCTCGGTGCGGTTACCATGGCCTCGGGCACGGGCTGCGGTCATGGATTTCGTCGGTGCGGGCACGAATTGCGGCCACGGCAAGGAGGTCGCCGGTGAGGGGAGAGAAGGTGGCAGCTATGGTTCTGCTTTTATCTCGGTCTGGACCCTACTGGGACTTGTCTGCGGGCACTGATGATTGCTCGCCGGAGCGGTCACGGACAGGGAGGTCGCCGGAATTGCGATCTGCGGACACCGGAGTGCGGGCAGGGATGTGGACTGATTGGCGAGGAGGTCGCCGTTGAGGTCACGAACTGCGGGCAAGGAGGGAGCTTGCGGGTATGGACTGCGGCAAGGAGGGATCTTGCGGGCACGGACTGCGGCAAGGAGATCGCCGGAGCCCGAACTTCGGGTAGAGAGATTTGGTCTGTGATCATGGATTACAGGTAAATCTCCTCCTTGTAAATTTATGCTCAACAAGTTGTTTTTCCGATTTTGGCAATTTTTGGCCACTTGCTGTTTTGAAGGAAGAAAAACAGACGGAGAGGTGGCCGCGGTTTGCGGACTACTTTGCCTCCCGTTTATTTTTCTCTGCCTCCCGGTTTTGTTACTGACAGTGGGGCCCAAATGTCTGTCAAAAACCTGTCCACAGCGTGTGCTTTCTTTCCGGTTTGGCTACTTCTTTACGTCTCTTTTTCAAGCCAATAAAAAAATGTACCGACATGCCACTTTTGTTGACTTTTGTTTAAAAAATATCCTCTTTCTGTCAGCCTCTTCCATTTTCTTTTGACTGACAGAAGGTTGAGTAACCTTCTTTGCTAAGTCTTCTACTCGGCCGGTGACTGGTTTCAGCCCTATTCCGTCGAAAATATTGGCCGGAATATTATTCTGGCCACATTTTTCTAATCCAATTTTCTGGCAACCAAAATCCTCCTTTCAAGCTAGGTGGCTACCAAGTATTGGCCAGCTATTTAGCTCGAAAATGAGAGGTTCTTTTTTATGAATTCCGGTGACTTGCTCCGGTGAGAAATTCTGGCTAGGCAGTGGGAACGGAAAATTTGTTTTTCAATAGGGGTTTATATGAGGTAGTGTATGAAAATTGGTGAGAATAAGAAATAAAACAGGCTGCTACTTTTGGTTTTTGGCATAATTTCTATGAAAACCTCAGCTCTTTCTTGGGACCTTCTTTTTCTTTTCTCTCTGACTCCATTTTTTTCAGGCAACCAAAAAATACTCTTTCAATGCTCAAGCTAGGTGGTGGCTATCCACTATTGGTGGAGTCTTGGCCAGCTATTTAGCTTTGAGCAAAAGAGGTTTCTTGGCCTTTTGACAGAAAATTAGGAGAAAGTGATGGCTGCTCTTGGGTTTTTTGGCAGATTTTTTTTTTCTATATGGCTCTCTTGGATTTTCTCCAGCTAGGTGGCTGGAATGTAATTTTTGTGCTTCAAAGAGTTCACCTGAGATGGTGAAAGAAGTTGGTGGCTGCCACTTTTTGGAAGTGGTGGAAGCCACGGAATGAGCCACTAAGCTCTCTCTCCATGTGCATCTTCTCCGGCGGCGTCAAACCGGAAAAGATGGCGATTTCCGGCAATGGAACCACTGATGACGCCCACTGATGACGCCACGACTTTTGGCCTCGGAAGGTGGCTGAAGCGTCGGCACCTCGGGAGGAACCTGCAAAACAGCACCGTTAGGGGTGCGGGGGGGAGCCCCGCTATAACCCTCGGGCGTAAGAATCAGTCGGTGTTTATGTGTATAAACTGTATATGAAACTCTCTAGGGAGAGTATTCTAGAGAGAGAGAGAGTGTGTTGTATGTGTAAAATGAGAGAATGAGAGCTTTCCTTGGCCTTTGAGGGTTATAGTATTTATAGGGGTGAAAGTGTGCCAATGTGGCACTTTATGAGGGGTCTCAATGTAAATATTTGGTATGTATATATATGGGATATATTTGATTGTATGAGACTGTATAAATGTGTATGTATAAATATACCGAAAAGTCAGGGCTCATCAGCAAGTATGTATTTATATATATATATATATATATATATATATATATATATATATATATATATATATATATATATATATATATATATAAAGTTTTAGTTACAAAAAGTCATTTATTTTAGAACAAAAAAATTTCTTTAAAAAAATCATTTATGCACAGAGGAAGTATTAAACAAGCCAGAAAAGAGCTTTTTCTTAAAAAAAAAGTATCTAAAGAACTTTAAAGTCGAGCAAAACTAATCACTTTTGTACTATACATGTTTCAAAATGAATAATTAAAAATAAACTATAAACTATTTGATTATTTATTTTAGGACGAAGTAAGAAACATTTCCACAGACATCACGAAATATTTTTTACATGTGCTTGCATCTCGGAATGAATAGTACTTTTACAAATAGAGAATATGGTACGTTTTAAAAGGGTCACTTTCTCTAAGGCCCTTATGGCGAGATTTAAACCTAATATAGGACACATTAGATCTAAAATTTCATAGACACCCCTCGCTCTCTTATAACTGACTTATAAGACTACTTCATCTCTTATAAGTGACTTATAAGACTAATTTGTCTCTTATATTGACTTATACGACAATTTTTACGACAAAAAAATTTTAAAAATTTCAATAATAACAATGAATCAATCTCATAATTTAGACGTTAAAACTCTTATAGCTAAATTATAAGATCAACTTGGCTCTTATAACTATTTCGTCTCTTATAATTGTCTTATAACTACTTCGTCTCTTATAAATGTCTTAAAACTTATAATTGACTTATATGACTACTTCATTTCTTATAATTCAGTTATGAGACAATTTTTTCAACAAAAAAAATTAAAATTTCAATAATAACGAATTGGTCTCATAGTATACACATTTGTAGACACCCCATTCTGAACCCATCGGAGCACATTTATATCGCTATAAGTCTCGCCTTGAGTCAAGAAGTAGAAATCCGCCATTTCGTCATGTTTCGTTAAGTTTTGGCTAACTACCATTAGTTTGGGACTAAACTGCATACAAGATAACGAGGGAAGGGCAGAATTGTCCACAGACTGCCTTATCTCGCGCGGAATAGCGTGTCTCGTGCGAGATAAAGGAGTTCTGCAGACTGCAGATAGCAGTTTCCTCGTCGATTTAAACCTCTTTCGGGATAAAACTTCATCCATTCGGCCAGCCAATGAGGTTTGGGTTCTGGAACCTTCCCAAGGTGTTTGATCTCATCTTCAACACCTCTCCAACACCTATAAATACCTAAAGACTTTCAGTATTTCTGATCCTGAAATCCCAAGTAAGAACCCCCATATTTTCTGGTTTCTCTCCCTGAAAGATTTCTGTAAATCACCCCTAAAATAACCTTGTTGATAAACAAACATCGAAGCTCGAATCAAAAGATTGAGGCGAAGTTCTGTCCGTGTCAAGGGGCGACTCTAAACTTGAGTCGAAACTCTGCCCGAATTACCTCACGCAAGGTAATCTTTCTTTCCTTTCTAGTTGATTGTTAGAGTGGTATAAATACATCGAATCTAGGATCAGCCTAGAGCCTCCCCAAATCATGGGGATGGTCTCGAAGCAATCGATCCTATATTCCGTTTAACCCCGTTAAATGGATCTTTATTTTATTTATTGTTTGAAATCTTCTCCTTCTTTGAAAACCTCTCTTTTTTTTTTTAGCAAGACCGATCTCCGGATTGGGTGGAATGGGTGCTCCTTGACCTTCCCATTTCATAACCTAAGCCCCGAACCCAAAATCTATTTCAAAATGGTTTTTCTATGTTTCCAAACGAATAATATAGGTGGCGACTCAAAAAGATGTTAAAAAGAAAAATCGCGCATCGCTACAGTGGCGACTCCGCTGGGGACTGTAAATATAAAAAGGCTTAAACTTGCGTCAAAAATAAAAGAGAGGTTTTCAAAAAAAAATAATAAATTCGTTTTCTTCCTCCAGGTCAGGCATATCTCGCACGAGATATCCTATCCCGCGCGAGATATTGCTTCGGCAATCTGGTGTCTTCTGGTTTTTCCTGTTCGTCTCAAAGTCCAAGACAAGAGTCGAACACACAAGGGGATCCCAGAATTCATTATCTGCAGAGTTCTCTCATCTTTAGGCCTCCCTTAAGATGTAGAACTCGAATCCGTATTTTAGTTTAAATAATTGATTGTTATTTATAAACTGCGTGTGATTGGGTTTTATTTTATTAAAGTCCGGTCCATTGGAGATTCGGGAGTTGTAATTAATTTATTCATCTCTCTCTCTCTCATTATGTGGAACTACGATGGCCTGAGTCTTCCTAATTTGGGAGAAACGTAGGCAACCATTTGGTGCGGCCACTATTTGTTTCCTTTTATTTTTCAAAAAAAAATCTATATTTTATCTATCACCTAGATTCGACTTTCACACACGCGCACTCATGTTATATCTGTCATTGCACTACATACCCTCTATAAACCCAGGACCCACATTAAGGACGGATGACAATAACCACCTAGTCGCCGGTCTCTCCGAAGTTGGATCATCCTACTCCGCGTATTCAATCCATTTAGATTGTCATATCGCGGGGAGCCTAGCCTTCCAGCCCTACATCGCCACATTTCATATAGATTGTCTTTTTAGGATCACTCCGTGACCGGTCGATTTGACTAGGTGATCTTTTCTTGTTTTTTACCAAAATAAAGCCATGTAAAATTGATAATAAAGAAGGACTCAGAATAGTCCCTTTGAAAAATGTCCCTTCGAAATGACCCTTTCGAAAGTCCCTTTAAAAAGAAAAAATATATCCTTCAAAACAATCTTACATGGCTTTGTTTTACAAAAATCGGACTGATTAACGGCCTTAGAAACCCCTCAAAACGGATTCTCTGTTCCGACCAAAATTAGGTCTAATAAAAATCGACTTTCCGTGTGATTATCTCGTGCGTGACTACCTGTCTCGCGCGAGATAATGTCTCTGTTTGCTGTGTTTGAGCCTAAACCGTTTAAGCCTGCTTCCGACTCGTTGGGGCTAGATTCGATCCTGACACCATATCTGCGTCTCTTTTGTCAGTTTTTCGAAGCTACTCAATCTCAAGACTCCCAACACAATGTCTATGAAAAAGTACTTCGTCACTAAGAAAAACCTCGAAGAGGAAGATTTGCGAAAGATGACCAAGTCTCTTGTCGCTGAAATGGAGCATGTTGAAGGTTGGAGGGAAGCCTTCGGTTTACCTTCCACCCGCATTGCTAGGGATTTTCGGAAGATGGAAAGTGACTCCGACAGCAGGTAATCATCCGTGTAAGAAGAGTTAAGTGGCATCAAGGCTCAACTCGCTAAAGCTCTGCAACATATTGACAATAGCAACGAATGGCGTCACTTAGAAGAGTCCATTCAAGCTGAGAAGACAAAAATGCTGATTGAAGAACTTGAAGAGGTCAAAAGCGAACTCGAGACTATGACCCAAAAGTGTAGCGCCCTCGAAGCCCACATTGAAGATGACATTGATGAGAGGGTCAAGTATTGCCTCAATACTCTCTACCGTGACCTCAAAGAACAAATGGAAGCAGAATATCAGTCTCGCCACAACGTCTTTGTGCAACACTACGAGAACCATATTCGAGACCTCCATAATCAAATGGCTAAACGAAGGAAGGGTAGGATTCTCACTGACATTGGAAGGATCTCCCTCCGTCATCTCTTCAGAAGTCTTCACAAGGATGGAAAACTGAAGCCAATGGAAGATTACATACCTAAGAGGGAAGGTCGAGCTCCACACCTCTACTGCTACTACCATCAATGCCATGGCCACCATACCGATGATTGTTTCAACCTGAAGAATGCAGTCCAAGACTTAATTGACAACGACACCATCAGAGTTTGTCCAAGCGGTGGCATAGTTTGGATGAATTCAAGCAAATGAGGGATCTCTTTCCTTTCAGTCATTTTACTTTTATTTGCAAAAGAAACGATTGGTAGTCTAGTCTAGTTTGGGTACTACTTGCCTAAAATCCTCATTTGTGGGCAAGAGTATCAAGTTTGCTTTTCAATAATAGTTAGTCAGTATTTTTCCTTTCAATACTGATTACTTATTTCAATCAAGAAAGAAAGCACCGTGAATGTCATAGAAACTTGCAACAAAAACGACTACTCCAAGGCACTTCGGTTTTCTGGAAACCTTCCTGTTTGGAGAATGATGCACTTTCCCGGATTGGGACTTGGAAAACACTTGCAAGGGATAATAGAACCACCACCGGTTCCCCCACCACACACAAAGCATGGCCTAGGATACATCATGTCCATCCACGATGGAGGTGACGAAGAAGAGTAGGACTTCACTCAAGTCAAGTGGGAAGGAACCGCGTACAAAGGCCACAATGACCCAAAGGCCAAAGATTGCAACCTCGAGCCATATCGAAAAACACTCAATGGCTACTTCGTCCGAGAAGGGGAAAACATCCCATACTTTATCTTTTCAGAACCATGGACTGACGATAAAGGAAAACACCAATCGGGCTTTGAAATTTTCAGCGACTGCGATGCTTCACCAGATGAAACAGAACCCGTCCCACTAATCCTTAAAGATTTGTGGGTACGGCGTAAAATAACCAGCAAATGGGACTTTGTGTTGGGGAGAAGACATGTCGCGACAATTTGAAGACCTCAGACTGCTAGAAGACAGCCATATCCATGCAATCTCCAAGGGGGACGCTCCAACTATTGATTACACAAAGTTAATACAGAAATGTGATGAGCCAATTCTAAACTGGCACGTCACCGGAGGACCAGTTGTTGACGAAGACTTCATGATCAAAGAGCTTGGTTGCACTCCCCATCCCCGCAGGATGATAGGCCCTGTAACTTTCACACTAGAATCAGGCTCCACCTCTGATGAACTCACTCAAGAGGAAATCGAGGCGGTGGCCGAACATGTATTCCCTTAATTCCTTAATGAAAACTTTGATCTTTCCGAGTACCCTGAGATTGCTAACATCGTGAATGATGAATTAACTAATAATAATCAATATAACGAACAAGTTAATAATGAATCATACGATGAGATAGACCAAGAAAACGATTTTTTTTTTTAAAGAATTAGCAAAGCAAGTAGGTTATCGTGGAAAGAATGGCCCCATTGACAACGAGGAAATGCAAACGGTTAATCTCGGGACGACAGAAGTCCCCAGAGAAACAAAGATCGGCAGATTCTTCAAGGGGGAAGACAGAGAAACCTTGACACAGATCCTCAGAGAATATGTCGACGTCTTCGCTTGGTCCTACAAAGATATGCCTGGGTTAAATCAGTCGATTGTAGAACACAAAATACCATTGCTACCCAACGTCAAGTCAGTCAAACAAAAACTACGCAGAATCAAGCCGGAATGGTCAATGCAAGTGAAAGAAAAGATCATGAAACTCTTGAACGTAGGGTTTATCAAAGTGATCGAGTATCCGGAATGGCTAGCAAACACGGTACAAGTAGCCAAGTCGAACGGGAAAATACGAGTCTGTGTAGATTTTAGAGACTTGAACTAGGCATCCCCTAAAAGATGACTTTCCACTACCAAACATAGACATGTTGGTCGATGCCACATCATCATACGAAGTCTGCTCATTCGTCGTTGGCTTCGTAGGGTACAACCAAATCCTCATGGCCGAGGAAGATCAGCACAAAACAGCATTCACCACACCTTGGGGGACGTTCTGTTATACGGTCATGCCATTTGGTCTCAAGAACGCTGGGGCTACTTACCAAAGGGCAGTCACGACACTATTCCATGACATGATCCACAAGGAAATAGAGGTATACGTGGACGACATGATTATCCACTCAAAAGGGACAGATGGTCAGCACTTCAGAGATCTCAGAAAATTACTCAATCGACTGAGACAACACAAGATGAGGCTCAACCCCGCAAAATGCTCATTCAGAGTGGTCAAAGGGAAAGTCTTAGGGTACATGGTCACCGAGCGTGGCATAGAATCAGACCCCGCCAAGATAAAGGCCATCATAGACATGCCTCCACCCAGAACGCAGAAAGAAGTAAAGGGATTCATGGGCAGACTCCAATACATCAGTCGATTCATCAATCAACTGACTACAATGTGCGATCCCATCTTCAAGCTACTTAAGAAAAAGGCACCTCAAGAGTGGACCGAGGAATGTCAAGAAGCATTCGAGGAAGTTAAGCATTACTTAACTTCCCCACCCATCCTGGTTCCACCACACAAGGAAAAGCCCTTAAAACTATACCTCACGGTTATTGACAATGCGCTAGGGGCTATGCTCGCTTAAGAACAGCCTGCTTCACACACAGAGAATGCCATCTACTTTGTCAGCCTAGATGGAACCATCCCGTCTGAGACCGACCAGAAGACTCAGATCGCCCTTAAAAGGCTGGCAGCTAACTACGTCATCGTTGCTGGCCGTCTATTCAAGAAACACTCCCAAGGAAACCTCCTTTGTGCCACCGAAGAAGAGGCCCAAGAAATAATGGACCATATTCATCAAGGTATATGTGGAACCCACATGAGCGAAAATATGCTCGCCAAAAAGATCATCAGACAAGGGTACTTTTGGATAACCATGGAAGCCGACTGTACCAGAATGGTCAAGAAATGCCATAAGTGTCAGATACACGCCAACCTTCAACACGCACCGCCTTCCTTACTGTACCCTATGACTTCTCCTTGGCCGTTCTCGACATGGGGGATAGATGTGATTGGAAAGGTCACACCCACAGGAGCCAATGGACACTGCTTCATCATAGTAGCCATCGACTATTTCACTAAATGGGTCGAGGCCGCCTCTTACAAAGTTTTGAATGCCAGAAAGGTTGCAGAATTCATCAAAAATAACATCATCTGCCGATACAGGGTTCCACAAGAGATGATACCCGATAATGGCTCGCACTTAGAGAAAGAAATCAATTGCCTCCTAACAGATTACAAAATCATAAGGCACAAGTCATCTCCTTACAGGCCTCATACGAATGGAGCAGTTGAAGCCACAAACAAGACAATCGAAACCATCATCAGGAAAATGGCAATCACTGGGAAAGACTGGCCCGACAAGCTACCCTTCGCACTTTGGGGATACCGTACCTCCGTCCGAACAGCTACAGGGGAGACCCCCTACGCCCTCACATTCGGAATGGAGGCTGTCTTGCCAACACAATTGGAAATACCATCACTACGGGTTCTCCTAGAAAACCAAGTGAACGAAGTCGACTGGCTAGAAAGCAGATACGAAGAGTTGGCCTTGCTAGATGAAAGGAGGCTGAAAGCAGCCGAGCACACTCAAGCCTACCAAAGAAAAACGGTAAGAGCTTTCAACAAAAAGGTCAAGATGAGGAATATCATAGTAGGCGACCTGGTCCTCCGTGAACATCGTCCTGAACCTTTCAACCCGTTAGGCAAGTGGGGACCAAGATGGATATGACCCTACATTGTGAAGAAGATATTCTCTGGGGGAGCCCTTCAGCTAGTGGACTTAGACGGAGATCAGCTACCGAAGCCAGTCAACATGGACAAACTCAAGAAATACTTCGCGTGACTTGGCCTCTTAAAAAAAATGCTCGCTAGGTTGAAAATCTCGAAAGGGACGGCCTAGACAAAAATTAGAGCTTGCACAAGAAAAGAAGCCCGCTAGATTGAAAATCCGAAAGGGCAGTCTAGGCAAAAGAAAGGGTGTGCATAAAAAAAAAAGAGGAGGCCTTGTCTCACGCGAGATTTCCCCTCGGCCTGAAACCATATTTTGTCCTTTTTTCTCTCAAAATGAACTACGTTAGACCTGAGCCTCTTATTTAATTGCTGTAAAAGAGGAATGTAGGCAGCCTTCGGGTTCGGTCTAATCAAATAAATAAATCCAATCTTGTCCTTTTATTAATCAAACGCATTTTATTAAATGACAAAGGAAAATCCTAACCACAACGACTAATTTGCTAAGCTAACAATCTTTAAACAAAATACTAATAAAATAAAACTATTGATATATCAAAGCAATATCTTGATACTCCTTAAGATCTAGCCTTTCATTGACTTGTTGGGCCGGCGGACATGATCACCACCGTCATCGTGATCTCTCTTGCGCTTTAGGCCCTTCGAAGCAGAACATCCCTCGAGGCGAGTAAAAACGGACTCCGAAAGCCTCTTGAAGACATTGGGCCTATCTAAAGCTTGCGCCTTTCCGGGCATACCCTTGCCTCGCCTCTCATACCAATCCCCATCAAGAAAATCCTGGGTTGGATCGGTCCGTACATTAGCAGGATCAGACTGAGCCTCGCTCCTTCGCAAAATACTGCTAGCTACGAAAGAATCCCCTAACAGTGAAAGCCGCAGATCATCAATCTTCTCCACAATAGGGTGACCGATATGAAGGAACCAATCCAAATACTTGTCAGATAAGAAGATGCTTGCATCAAAAGTTCGAAGGTTTGACCAACGGTCCCGACTAGTTCCTTCGCCCCATGCTTGAGCTAGCACCTTCGCAAACTCTACACCGATATAAGACACCTTACGAGAGGCCCCTTCGAAAAGATAAGTGTCCTGCTGCTGACCAAACTGACGGAGCACCCGTTTGGGAAAATAAAAGGAGGAATCTCGCAAACCCGGGAGAACAACCCTGTCAAAACCCTTGGTATTGGCAACATACTTGTTCAATCTCCCATAAGGTGGACACCAAATGATATCGACAGTCACAGTCTTCCCAATCAGCTTGGCCCACTCATCCACCGAGAGATCCTTGATCAATAACTTCCTCGTATGGTATATGAATGGGGAATATTCCAATGGGGGACCTACCAACTTGAGATGTTCCCTAAGCCAAATAGTCAACAAAAGAGGACTCCCTTGAGTCATGGCACCGGTCTTATGCAACTCATCAAGACCATGCAGGGTTTCACCTAAAATTAGCGAAATGATGTTCCTAGAACGTTTCCTAGCCTGCAGAACAATTTCCACCAATTGGGAGTCAACCAAGCCATCCCTGCATACGAACAAAACATCTCTGAAAAGAGAAAGGGCCAGAAAGTTCCATTTCTAAGAATGGAAGGCATCATCATCTGTATCTCCGCTGAAGCGCTCAGGAAAAGAAGAACAATCTACCCACCTGCGGTGAACCAGCTCATAGCAAGTATCAAGGGGGAACCCTAGAAATTCATTCAAAGCCTCTGAATGATTCCTATTATATTTAGGAACATCAATCTCACCAGTCAAAGGCATATCCAAGATAATGGCGAATTCCTCAACAGTAGGCACCATCTCATTAAGAGAAAAATTAAAGAGATGGACAGAAGGATCCCAAAATCGAGCAGCACCCTGCAAAAGATTTCAATCCGGTTAGAGGTTCTTCAAGGTGAAAAGGATTCTGAATCCAAATTCTGCTATAAACTTATTGCGAGATCGATTGCGAAACGACCTCAAGAAATCTCTTGATGCTTGCTTGAATGCTTCAACTACGTCAGACGGCAAAGAAAAATCATCAACAATTGTGGACGTTGGGACGATCTCCTTGGAAGCCATGGATCACATGGTTGGAAAAGAAGACAAGAATTCAACTCTAACAGAATATCTCTAGAGTTTGAAGGGCTGGGATAAGTTATATGGCCGGACTACGGGGTATTTTATAGGGAAAACTGACAAAATCCTGTTTGAAGAAGGAAAAGAATTCTACCTGGGTAGCGTGTCTCGCGCGAGATGTCTTGTCCCGCGCGACACATCTTTTCGGCAAATTCAGCAGCAGTCCTGCACCAACAAATAATCTAGCCCCGACTTGACGAAGCAAGTCTCTAAAACCTGCACGTACAGTTCCTAACATGCAGTGCAACACCAAAACGAAGCTCAAAACAGTGACCCGAAGGGTCATTTCATTCCAATCACGGAAGTCGAGAAAGTTAAGAAATTAATTAATTAGACCTAGGAATAGGAATTAAGAAAACTTTGTTTTTGTGCCACCTACGTGCTAACAGTTACCAAAAAGAAAGAAAAAATTGGATGTGCCCACACAGCCAATATTTACAAGATCTCAAGAAGTAAATGGAGAGAAAAAGGGGGGATCACGCCATCAAGTCACCCGAGCCACTGGCACCTCCGCCTTCACCACCATTGGAGCTGCCGTCCCTCCTCGACCGCTTGGCTCCACAAGTCGGGGTCACCACAGGGGCTACCATCGAAGCTGCCAAAGTCGCCTTCTGAAACAGCCGCTCGGACAGGTCTGACACCAAGGACATCAATCCCGCCATCATGCTTGCCCCACGGTTGTAATCAGCCGCGGACATAGTGATCTGACAACAAAAAAAAGAGATGCTCAGATGAAGTCAGACATATACACATATATGGACGAATACGGGAAATAGTATGAACAGAAACATACCGAGGAAACATCGGATGGAAGGCGGTAACCCTCAGGAATATGGTCCAGAAGCGGGATGTGGCCCATCATAGGCATCTCCCCATCATATATGTGTAGCTCGGAGGACCATAATCTGGCGCGAAAGGCAGAGGACCGGGATACTGGAAAGAAGTGTTGGGGGCTGACGAACCTGAGGCAGAGGCAGAGGTGGAAGCCCGAGCAAATGACCGCCTAGCACCTACCAAGAGGGGACCCATCAGTCGAGGAAAGAACTCCGCATACGAAGCTCCTCGGACAACACGATCCGTCGCTGCACAACCCTCTACAAGATCAGCATAATCATCATCAGGAATAAAGTGGGTAGGGTACATCGAACTCGGCGGATCCGCTGGCACCATATATGGCAGTGACCCCGACCATGCTGAGGGAAGACTCGCTCGCTGAAATCATGTGCGCTCGGAACCGAAAGAAAGGGAGGAAAAGGGTAAAAAAGAGAGTCGCCACGCCATGCTTAAGAGGTGCACTTTGAAAAACCTATGAAAGAGAACGGGTTCGGGGGTCAGGTTACGTGTTGGGAAGAACCGAGAGTTCACCCAACACGCCTCGTCCGTAGACGAGTCTTCCTAATCAAACATCCAATCAATCCTTGAGTGTGTGCAAGCATTGACAATAAACAAGTGTGGCAAACATGCATTTTATTGATATGAATTGAGACTTACAACTTGTGAGCCAATTATTTAGGGAGGCCACATCCCTACTACAACAATTTAGAACAGATTACAAAGGGAAATGGTTCCAGCAGACAGGCATAATGTGTCGCATGACACATGACACAAGTGACCAGATGTGTCGCGTGACACAGGATCACCTATGAACAATGTGTCGCGTGACACATCATGACCATCTGCAGGAACTTACAAATTTGAACACCAGATCAACAATAGCCAACACAGATCTAATTAATTGAACAAATTAGATTCGAAAAGTAAAATTAACAACAATTCGACCCCGAGAGTGTGGATATGGTTAGATCCACACCCCCTTGGGGTCTTAAACACCAAATTCAAACAATATCCAACAATGAAAGCTCAATTACTCAGATTAATCAACTTAAACAGAGAGATTGCGATTGGGATTCAGTAATCTAGACGGATAGAGTCTGATTACTGAATCCAAGAGAAGTAAAACAAGAGAATTATCCAATATAGCAAGGTAAGAGAGAGTGAAAAGGGGGTTTGAAGAGGTTACCCTTGTTGATTCCACGAATTCTGTATCAAGTTAGATTCAGAACCCTTCAACTACAGCTTCTGGTCCTGGGAGGCTTGAGAGGGTTGGTGCAAGGTAGATCTAGAGTTTGGTTGAAGAAGGTGGGTTGAATTGGAGGGAATTGAGATAGGTTGAAGGTAGGAGAGAGAGAGGATTGTGTTTGGGGTGCTTTGTTATGACGCAATTTCTGCAGAGTAACAGTAGGTCCGGTTGGGATCCATTTCTAAGAGGGGGAGGGTCTTATTTATAGGATGCAGTTAGTGGTCACCTTGTGTCGCACGACGTTACGTAACCACTTTCCATGCCTCGACTTGTCGCGTGACACAAGGTGACACAACCGTTTTTGGCGCCAAAACCAGTTTCTGGAACATTCAAGCATAAATACCTAAAAAGTCCAAAAAGGTTTATTCCCAGCAGGTCCTTTGGCATGAGCAAGGTAGGAAAAGGTACTTCCTTCGCGGGAAACTTATGAAACATTTCCGAAAGTCTCGGGACGGACCGGGAATTTACCAAAATGCCCCTTAATGCAATTTTATCACGTTAAAATACATCTAAAAGGGTCGTGAATTGGATTGGCGTACTTGCAGAGCCCCTCGACAACGTTACTTTTGGAAAAAAGTGAGGTTGTCGATTAAATAAGACCCAATCCCAATTAGCGGCAAGGGATGAGGCAGAGGGCTAGAAGGTGAATTAGGGAACCGGATGGCTGGACCTTTGGAGAAAGGATTCCTACGTATCCCTTTAAAAGGGAATCAAGCCAAATCGTAGTTCGGGATTACCAAAACTAAAAAAACAAGCAAGAAAGGGTAGACATGTGTCTTCATACCTTTGCTGTGCTTACCTGTAACTTCTTGGGGGTTTGGTACTACTGCGGGTGGCTAGTAGTTGCCATTGGTGCCAGGTTGTAGCTTCCGGAGGGTCTCATGCTGCAACTGGTATTGGCAAGTAGCTGCCGGAGGGACTCATGCTATCGCTGTTGACGGGTTGTAGCTCCCGGGGGGTCTCATGCTACAACTGGTCTCTATGGATGTCAGAGGGACTTATACCACTTGTTTTGGTGCAGGGTAGCTGCCGGAGGGACTCACACTACTGCTGCTTCTCTTCGTGGATGCCGGAGGGACTCATACCACTTTGTTGGTGCAAGGTAGCTGCCAGGGGACTCACGCTACTGCTGCTTCTCTTCTTTGTGGATGCCGGAGGGACTCATACCACTTTGTTGGTGCAAGGTAGCTTCCAGGGGACTCACGCTACTGCTGCTTCTCTTCTTTGTGGATGCCGGAGGGACTCATACCACTTTGTTGGTGTCGGGTAGCTGCCAGGGGACTCACGCTACTTCTTTTGCTCTGTTGGGGATAAGTGTAGCTGCCGGGGGACTCACGCTACTGCTTTCCCTTTTGTTGGTATTGTACTGGTTCTACCAAATGCTGGATGGTCTCTGTTGACGGTTGACTCTTGTGTCCTGAGCTTCGCTTGGTAAGCCGAGGACCTTTCTTGCTAGGGAGCGGATTTTTTGCTTGTATTTTGGGGGCATTTGTCTGGGAATTTTGATCTTGGTGTGCTCTGCTTGGGAGACTAACATAGATATGGACTTTTTTGTTTTTGTCTCGGCTTTGGCTGAGGGCCAGTCTTCGAGGTTCGGTGAGGCTCAGTTGATCATTGTACCTGCAGGGGGAACAACACTCCAAGAGCTACATCTAACTAAGCTATCTCGTTAGCAAAGATTAACCTATGTTAGCTTGTTTGTACGAGTCTGTCTGTCCTGGGAAAGAAATGCGATCATTGTATTAAAAGGTCAGCTTTATCGGGTTTGTACATGAGATGTTGGGACTGTCTTGGGTGAGTTTATATAGTAAGGTGTCCTCTCTCATGCTTTTTCATAGGAGTGTATGCGAGGATAGGAGTTGTATTACAGCAATGGTGAGTCGGAAAGTGCTCTGGGGTAACCACTGCAGGCCTTTCCATATTGTCTGATGTCAACCAAATGTGTCGCCCGACATGCTATGTCTGCTTGGCATATTGTGTCGCACGACTGAACGAAGCTCGTAACAGGCCTCTTTTAAAATCAGCTCAGGCTTCATTTGTAAACACTGCCCTTTCAGTAGAAGGAAACCAGCAGCCCCAACTTGATAGACAAGCGAATTCTTTGGCCAAGACTGATACTTTCGGCTGCAATGAAGCACTATAACAGAGAGGTAGCTTCCCGGGAATATCAGTTTCATCAGGATTTTGTCAAAATTTGGGGATCACATCTGAGGCAACATAGGCAGGTTATTGACAAGCGGTACAATATGCCGTGCATCTGGTCCTTGAAAGACTGGAGGATCGACTGGGATTTGCTTCGGGCTGCATCCTGCTTTTGGGACTCAGAGCGGCACGTCTTTACTCTGTCATACAATGACTTGACCCCAACCATGGAAGACTTTAGGGCATTGACAGGCTTGGGTGAAGCGGCAACTGTAGCATTCCCACGGGACGGCCGATCGGTTGTGGAGCAATTGTCAGACTTTCTGCGTCTGCCAGCGGACCAGGTGCCATCTATGATTCTGGGTGATGGGTCCATAGACTTGACTCGGATAGCTAGGTTGCGCTTGTCCAGTCCTGAGCTATTTGATCTTGCTACCTCCTTGGACATATTCATGCTGTTCACCCTGTCGGCTTACTATTTCTGCGGATATGCAGGAGTCTGTTCAAGTGCGTTGCTGGAGACTGTCAGGCAACTAAGGAGTGACCGGGGTGTGGATCTTCATCAAATCTGGTCTAGCCAAGGGGAGATGGACATTGTACCACTGTTGCTAGCTGAGACCTACCATGGCATTGACAGGCTAGCAGGGGGATCAGACTTCATGGGAGCAGGCAGCCCCAGCTTATTATCCTTGTGGTTCTCTGAGAGATTGCGCTTGATTGGGCCATTACCAGAGGGTTGGATGGCAATGCCTTGGGTGACCCGGCCACGCAGGCTACTGAGGGATGTGGCTGTTGATAGCTGGCAGGTTAGATTGTCGCGGTACGGGACTACTGATCTGAGCTTTTGGATTCCTGCTTGGAAGTTACAGACCATGAGAGACATTCAGGATGGAACAGTAGTAGTCAGGCTGCCGGGCTTGCATGTATCTTCTTTCTGTATCCCATCACTGGTGAACAGGCAGTATGGGTACCCTCAGCAGATTGTCCGGGCTTTGAAGGAAAGGCTGACGACTGATGCTGTTCCGATGTCTATGACCGAGCCCCAGACTATGCAGTTCTTCAGCAGATCCTTTCTGGAGGGTTTTCTTCCCACTCGTGCACTTCTTCGGCAGTCCAGGGGATTTACATTCCTGACCACAGAGTATCTGATTTGGTATGAGGAGCATCAGGGTCTTGCACAGTTGGCTATAGAGGCTCGCCGCCGGGAATACTTGGGAGCAGATTACCCGTCCAGTCGGTCTTTCAGGGATATAGAGGCACGGGGGAACCCAGACAATATTACTAGCAATGTTGCTGAGGATTATCGGAGGCAAGAGATCGGGAGTGTTGCTTTGAGGGATGATCCAGAGGTGATGGCTCGCAGAGAGGCCTTGAGACAAGAGAGGGTTGCTAGGGCCGCTTTGAGGGAGACTGGTCTGATCGAGCCATCGGCGCGTGTTATTCCTGAGTTGGGACGAGCTCAAACCAACTTATTCGACATTCCTAGGCTAAAGACCTCCCGGGGACCGAGGAAAAGGAAGGACAGAGGAGCGAGTTCGGGAGCGGGAACGAGCTTCTAGACACTTTTCTGAGGGATAGGAGACTCTTTTTGTTTGTTTTGAGGATAGGATTCATTGTATTGAAAACTGAGTACCCTTTGATTACTTAATGCAGACATGATAGATGTTGAAAATTTATTGCCTTTATTCGCAGCAAGTTATTTGAATCAAAAGCAGGCCGTGCTTGAACTCATCAACAAGAATATTAACTCGAAATGAACCTTTGAAAAGCTTTGGAACTGTAATCAAAACACATTTTGGCAAGATAAGAGATTTTGCAGCATTTTTAGACCGAACCACAAGTGGTTGCCTACGTTCCCCTTTTGTAAAGAGAACTGAGGGGCTCAGGTCTCCGTAGTTCGACTCAATCAACTTTTGTGTTTAAAGAAAAGGGAATACAGAAGGGGGAAATGGTGCAACCCTATTTTTTACCTAGGCCGCCCTTTTTAGGGTTTTCAACCTAGCTGGGTATATTCTTTAGCACCGGGCGCGTCCCTTATTTTTGCATGGACTGCCTTTTGAGAGGTTTTCAGTCTCATCTGGGACAATTTTTATTGCGCCTTTATTCTCATTTTTTTTTATACAAAGGGGGAAAGGACTCGATCAAACATAATACCGCCGCAACTTGTCGCCGTTGACGGGGTGCAGAAATGGGTTGCCGTCCAAATCTGTCAGCTGCATAGCTCCTCCGGAGAATATTTTCTTCACTAGAAATGGTTCGACCCAGACAGGTGCCCATTTGCCCAATGCACTGCTCTGATTCGAGGGCTTCATCTTGAGGACCAGATCACCAACTTTGATGTCTCTGGGTTTCACTCTTTTGTCAAAAGCACGGGCCATTCTCTTCTAATACGCCCGGTTATGCTCCATGGCTTTTAATCTGCGTTCATCTAACAGAGCCAGCTCGTTGTATCGACTTTGGAGCCATTCAATCTCATTCACCTCACTCTCGAGCAAAACCCTGAGGGATGGAATCTCAAACTCAATGGGCATGACAGCCTCCATTCCGTAAGTCAAAGCATATGGAGTTGCGCTGGTGGCAGTTCGAATTGAAGTGCGGTAGCCCCATAATGCTAAATGCAGCTTCTCCGGCCAATCTCGTCCCCGTTCGGCCATCTTCTTTATGATTCTCTCCAAGTTCTTATTGGCAGCCTCAACAACACCATTCGTCTGTGGTCTGTAAGGTGAAGATTTATGGCGCTTGACCCTGTATTCGGTGAGCAACCGATCAGTTTCTCCTTCAAAAATGGGTTTCATTGTCAGAAATGATCTCATTTGGGACTCCGTAACGGCAGAAGATCTGCTCCTTTATGAAGCGAGCAACTTTCTTAGCTGTAAGCACTTTGTAGGACGCGGCTTCCACCCACTTTGTGAAGTAATCTACCGCAACCAATACAAATGAATGTCCATTGCTCCGGGGTGGAGTTATCTTCCCGATGACATCAATTCCCCATGTTGCAAAGGGCCACGGAGTTGTCATACAGTATAGGTCATGCGGAGGGATGTGGTTTAGGTTGGAGAACCGCTGGCATTTATCACAAGTCCGCACAAATTGAATACAATCAGTCTCCATAGTGATCCAAAAGTAACCCAGCCTGATAATGCTATGCATAAGGGATTGAGCATTCATATGAGGTCCGCAGACACCGTTGTGAACATCTTCCATTACTCTTTGGTCCTTGTCTTTGCTGATACAGAGCAGGAGTGGGCAACCTTCCCTTTTCTTCCATAAATCATTGCAAAGTATGACGTATTGTGCTGATAGTCTCTTTAGAGCTTGCAAGGTTTTGGCATGAACACCTTTTGAGTCTCCTTCTTTATCAACAGGGAAGGAAGCTTCACCATGCTTGAGATATTGGAAGATCTGGTTGTACCACGGCTCACTGACGGTCTCGATCTCAACTTCACAACAATATGCAGGATTTTCTCGCCTACCGACCTTGAACGGTTTAATTGACTTTCCCTCCGGTATTTCCACCAAGGAGGCCAGAGTAGCTAGGGCGTTGGCAAATCTGTTTTTATCTCGCGACAGGAATTGGAATGACACTTCCTTGAACTGGCCGACGAGCTCTGCAATGTAAGCATGATACCTCTGGAGACACGGGTCTGAAGTTTTCCATCTGTTGGCGGCTTGATTTATTATCAGCTGGGAATCACCGAACACTTCCAACTCATCCACATGTCGCTCTAAGGCAGCCTCTAGACCGGCTATGCAAGCTTCATATTCGGCCGCATTGTTGGTAACCGAGAAGTTCAACTTGATAGCTATGGGGGTATGCATGTCATTCGGGTCTACTAGTACCATCCCGATGCCATTACCTCTTTTGTTCGCTGCTCCGTCAAAGAATAACTGCCACTGGTTGCTATTTTCTATAACAAGAATCCCCTCAGTTGGAAACTATATGTCTGGTCCTCGGGCTTTTGTACTGGGGGAATCAGCCAATTGATCTGCCAAAGCCTGTCCCTTGATCGATTTCCGGATCACATATTTAATATCAAATTCGGCTAGGAAGAAGGTCCATTTTGCCAATCTAGTAGAGATGTTGCCTCTGTCACCGTGAAACAGGTATCTGATTGGGTCCATCTTGGAAACCAGGTGTACTGTGTGGATAGCATATAATGCTTTAGTTTTTCGACCACCCAAACCAAAGCTGCGCATGTCTTCTCTAAGGCAGAGTAATTCAATTCGCTACCTTGGAATTTGCGACTAACAAAGTATATGGCGTTCTCGACCTTGGAATCCTTCTTCTCTTGTGCTAGCATAGCCCCAGTGGCTGTGTCTGTGACTGTCAAATATAGCAGTAAAGGCTTGCTCCCATGAGGTGGGCAAAGAATGGGAGGATTAACGAGGTAAGCTTTGATTCTCTCAAAAGCTAGCTGGCATTCCTCGTTCCAAACCACTTTCTGATTTTTCTTCAGCAACTTAAAGATTGGCTCACATACGGAGGTCAGCTGGTTGATAAATCTGCTGATGTATTGAAGACGGCCCATGAAACCCTTTACTTCGGAGACAGTTCTGGGTGGCTTCATCTCAACAATCGCCTTGACATTTCTGGGATCTACTTCGATGCCTCGCTCTGTGACCATGTAGCCCAAAACTTTACCCCGGATAACTCCAAAAGTTCACTTGGCTGGATTTAGCCTCATGGAATGCTCTCGAAGTCTGTTGAAGAACTTCCTTAAATCAGTGAAATGCTGCCCATCTGACCCTTTCGAGTGAATAATCATATCGTCCACATACACTTCAATCTCCTTGTGGATCATGTCATGAAACAGGGTGGTGACGGCCCTCTGGTAGGTAGCCCCGGCATTCTTCAGCCCAAACGGCATTACTGTGTAACAATAGGTGCCCCAAGGAGTAGTAAATGCTGTCTTATCCTGATCTTCCTCGGCCATTTTAATCTGATTGTAGCCTGCGAAGCCGTCGACGAAGGACTTGACCTCGTAATTCGCAGTTGCATCTACTAGCATGTCAATGTTAGGCAATGGGAAGTCATCCTTGGGACTAGCTTTGTTGAGATCCCGGAAGTCTACACAAACTCGAACCTTTCCATTTGCTTTTGTTACCGTGACTATGTTTGCCAGCCAAGTCGGGTATTCAATCACCTTGATAAAGCCCACCCGTAGGAGTTTCTCAATCTCTTCCTTCACCTGTAAGGACCACTCGGGCTTGATCCGCCTCAGTTTCTGCTTGATCGGTTTAATCTCTGGATCCAGGGGTATCCGGTGCTCTACGATAGATGTATCCAGCCCAGGCATGTCTTTGTAGGACCAAGCAAAGACGTCCACAAACTCTTTAAGCAACTCGATCAGGGCAACCCGTTCATCTCCGGAGAAGAAGCTACCAATTTGCGTTTCTTTGGGTTCTGCAGCTGTTCCCAGGTTCACCGTTGTCAATACCTCATCGGCAGCTTGGGCCCGACTTTCCTTTTGCTTTCATGAGCTTGCTTTGAATCATTTTCTAAAATTTGCTCATCTATTAAGTCTGCATTATCTTCAATTGAATCTGACTTAATTATTTTTAAATCTTGATGATTATTCTTGGTTAAGCGTTCAATTGTTAGATTTGCAATCACGGGGTACTCAGAAAGATCGACCATTTTATTCAAAGCAAAGGGAAAGACAGTGTCTACAACACGACGACGGTCTTCCGTCGTGAGGACGTCAGACCGATCGGAGGACTCGAACTCAATAACAAGAGATTCATGGGAACGACACAAGACACGGGGAACAAATTTAGGCTCAGAGGGACTGGGACGAGGCTTGAGCCCTAGATTTTTGATCATAGTCTCCCTGTCAGCGACCGGTCCTCGGAATGAAGTCCAATTCTGCAGCGGCCTCTCTGTAACGGTCTCCAAACTACTCAAATCTGCAAATGGTCCCTTTTCAAACTCCAACGTAGCCACCATCCCGTCATCAGGGGAAAAGTCAATCAAATCACTCGGCTCCTTAGCGACAACCAACCCTTCTGTAGGTATTTTTGCCAAACGCATATCATCCTCAGGCTCTGACAGCCCCTGCTCTTTAAACAAATCTGCCAAATCACCATCGATGTCCACGGGGTCAGCACCGCGGATCTTGTATATTGTGGGCTCGTCTATAGCAAGTTTTTCAAACTGGTTCACATAATCAGGCCCCCAGAAATGGTAGCTGTTCTCGAATGTGGCGGTGACACCTGGCCTCCTAGGCATACTCACGAGCATTTCCTTCACCGGGTTCTGACTGTTGGCAATCCTCTGAATCGTTCTCATCCTTTCTTCCATTTGGCTCATCTTCACCTCTGGGCAAACAAATATTTCCCCATCCTCTCTGACAAAGTGCTTGTTCAAAGACCAACTGTACGGGCGCATCTCAGGCCTTTTGTACCTCTTACCAGCAGCTGAGGTCATCTTTTCTTTAAACGCTTCAGTCTTATCGTATGCTCTATCTTCTCCCGTCACGACATACCCTAGGCCTCGCCTGTTTCTCTTGGCTTCTGGCATCACAAGCTTGCACGGTCCCTGCTGACGCTTCCCTAGTCCCAGGCCCGGGATGTAACTCATGCCTCTCATCATTTTTAGCACAGGAGGAATCTTGTCGGAGGAGGTTGTCAAATCTATAGTGCAGACCTGCCCTTTAGGTTTCTCAATCGTGAATCCACTGAGCATCGAGTTCTCCTGGTCGAGCTTGATTTCCATCACTGGCAAGGTATTGGTGATAGTTTCCCCAATAGTGACGCTATCACTGTAAATGGTTGTCAACACTCCCTCTTGCACAAACTTCAAACACTGGTAGAGAGTGGAGGCTAGCGCTCCAATTTCATGAATCCATGTTCTGCCCAATAGCACTGAGAATGTGACCGGAATGCCGATAACTTGGAATTCTACCATCATCTTCTTGCCCCCAAACAACAAATTCAGAGAGACTATCCCCAACACTGCCCTGGATGTAGAATCGTAGGCTTTTATGGTCTGGCTGGATGGTTTAAGGCTCTGCGCGTCAATGTCTAACATACTCATCATTTTGGCAGGGAGCACATTCATAGCTGACCCATTGTCTACCAATACATGGGGAATTTGCCGTCCTTCCAGGGGTATAGTGATATGTAGAGACTCATTATGCTTCGAACCGTAAGCAGGCAGTCAAGGTCTGTAAAAGTAATGATGTTCCCATACTGCGCAGTTCCAATCAGCTGTCAGGCTTCATCGGGAGTGGCATTGACAGACACTTTGGTTTTGGACAGGGCCTCTTCCAACTTTAGTTTGTGAGGGTAGGAGGATGTGAGTAGAGACCATAAGGAGATATCGACTTATGTTCTTTTTAACTGCGTCAAGATCGGGTCTTCCTGAACTTCTTCACCTCCTGCCGGTCTGTAGGGGTTCTGAGAGGACTAGGGATTCGAGACCGCAACTGCTTTACCTTTCCCGAATGGATCTGCATTATTCATTCCCAACATTCTTCCTGACCGAGTTAACAGATTAACCTCTTGATGATCTTCAACCATAAAATCCCTGCTGGCCTCTTTGAGCTCTGCTAGCGTGAGCGGAACAGGGTGAGTGCTGTATGGCCATGCCACCTGTCTTATCTCGTTTACGGACAAAGGCGCTCCCCAGCTAGCTGCCCTCCTGAGATCCTCCAAAGAGATTGGGGATTCTCTAGGAGCCATGGAGGATATAGTGTTAACAACCAAATGCTTTTCATAATCATCGTACTCAACAGCATTATTCAAATCATGCAAGTCATCAAGATACAAAACATAGCAGAAGTTATCTTTCAGTTCATTAGAACGGGGGATTTCATCAGTCACAACCTTATTACAATCATTACTAACATTTCCATCTACGGACTCCCTAAACTCTATTACATTGACAAAATAATCTTGATCAAAGTCGATAAGATTCACGTTGTTGTTAGGCAGAGGATTACTGACGACATTGGGACGGGGAGATTTTTCAATCTTCTTTTCATGTATAAGCCCTTGAATAATCTTCTTGAGGGTTACGCAGGTGTTTGTGGTGTGCCCTGGGAACTGATGAAATCGGCAGTACTTACTGGCATCAAGATTAGGGTTAGGACGAGCAGGGCTGTAATTCTCCAACGGTTTAATCATGCCAGTTCTGAGCAGGCCGTTGAAAACTTCCTCTGTAGACATGCCCAAGTCATCAAACCTTGGATGCGGCCTGGGCTGAAATCTTACTTCACTCTGCACATTACCACCTCCTCTTTGCAAATTTTTGATACTGTTATCTTTGGCCATTTCTCTTCCCTTCGAGGCCATTGCAAAAATAGGGTTGGGTGCTCGGTATCGGTATCCTCCACTCCCGCTGCTACTGTCGGCATTCGCATTCGGGGTTTGGTTAAACAGTCTGTTCTCACTTCTAACTCCCATTCCAACCATTTCTCGCAAATCAGGATACCAACCTTTTCCGATGGCTTCCCTGAGTACTGGCTTCACGCACGACAAGAAAATATCTTTTTGGTCCTGTAGGGGAATTGGCTCTGATAGCTCATTCAGCTTGGCATTCCACCGCTTATAGAATTCTGTGATCGACTCGTCAGCCTTTTGGATGGTACCTACTAAATCATCCCGGGTGGTACGCCACTCCAGATTGCCTTTATACTTCTCCAAGAAGGTCTCCGTGATCTGGCTCCAGGTGGAGCGGCATTCTTGTTTCAAAGCCAAAAACCATGTGAGCGCTGGTCCCTTCAAAGTCAGATGAAAGTGGGATGCCATAAATTCGGGCGTGCAGCCCATTACTCCCATTGTCATAACATAAGTATCCACATGAGTTTTCGGGCAAGCAGTACCATCGAAGTCCAACTTTGGCATTTTGAACTTGTGAGGCAAAGGCATTACTTGAGTTGGGTCCACAACCCTGAGACCACTAGAACCCACAGTCAATTTATCTATCTGCTTTTGCATCTGCTTCAATAAGGCTGTCACTTCTGGCGTCAAACCCAGAATCTGGGGAATGGCAGGAGACACTGTTGATGACGGCACTGAGAACTCAGGAGCGGATCTAACGGGCAAAGCTGCTGGTGGGAGACCAAAGGTACTGGGGATATTAATGTTGCTATCCAACAAACTGATCGAGCTGGGAATCCTGTTCCCGTACATGTCATAGCCATTGAACTGCACACTGGGGTTCTGGGGACTGAACTGCACTGACTGACTTCCTGTGATGATGTGCCGCCGCGATTTTTCTTTTTTTTGAAAATCATCAAAACGGGAGTCGCCACGCCATTTTTATTTTAAGGGCCAAAACTTTGAAAAATGCCCGAAATGAGATATTTGGGTTCGGAGGTCACGTTACACTCCGGGAAGAACGTTAGGTTCACCCGGAATGCCTCATAAAACGAGTTTCCTAACTTAAAACCATTTGTGTGTGTATGTGTGTGTGTTTCTTTATTTAAAATAAATGCAAACTGAGAAAAATAAAAATTGAGAACTCTTTGTAAGACATTAAACAAGTCCCATGATTTTTGGTATGATTTTAGGGTTGAGTTTTGGTACTCAAAAGACTCCTTGAAGTTGCAAGTTAATTCTGCCAGAATGAAAAAGACAGTGGACACTTGATTTTAAAATGGATTTAAGAGTTTTAAAAATTCAGAATCTGGGGAAAGTCAGAGAATGAAAGTTGTTCAAAACATATTAAATAAGTTTACTGCAGAATATTTTCATGATTGGAGAGGATTTGATGGACCAAAACCCTTTGGAAATCACAGATGTGAAATCTGGATTTCCAGAGACTGCTGAACTGACCTTTGAAAAATAATTTGGAAAAGGGAGTTAGACTCACGTAAAAAATAAATTAAAAATATTTCTGGAATTCTATGGATGTTGGATACAAAAAGTATTTTGTAGTCAACACCAAATTCCAAGTTTTACTGTGTCCAAAAAATTAGACAATGGACAGAGGTCATAGAGAAATGCTACTGGACAGCAACATTCTCAAGAAGGAAAATGTGATTTTAAGGGGTTTTGCATCCATGCTTTGTCCCCATTTCCTTAGGATTTGATTAGTGATCACTAAACATGTTTAGTGGTGATCTACTATATCAAGCCATCCTTAGGGTACATTAGGACTTGAAGCACTTCATTTGCTTGGGATGGGGAGATTTAACTTGAAATAAAGATTTTATGTATGAAAATTGATTTTTGGAAAACACTTTCAAGGAAGTAAGAAACAATTTGGACCCTTTAAAATGGTCATCCATGGAAATTTATTCCAAGGTGACTTCATTTTAGGTCAAGTAAACACTAATAACATGAAATGAGAATGTGGACCATTTAGTGTGATCATCCATGGAGATGAACTCCAAGGTGACCACACCTTAGGTCAAGTAACAACTATTTTATGTAAGATAAAAGACAACAATTTAGAAGGAATGGTGATCCTTATAGAAGATCATCCATGGAGATGAACTTCCATGGAGATCCTCTTGAACAACAAGTGGAAGAGCAAGTTACATCTTTAAAGTATGAGATGCATGCATGGATGAGGGAGGTTTAAGGTAAGGAGAAGGAGGGTTTACCAATGGTGGTATCCTATCTTCCTTGGATTTGTGTTTGAGACTTGAATTTGAGAGTGTTTAGTGAGTGGGATTTGGGAAAATGATTAAGAAAAAGGTGGCAATTCAAGGAATTCCCACTGTTTTCTATAATATTTTCGCCAAGATGCTGTTGTGAGTGAATTGTTCTTGTTGAAAATGAGACTGAGGGGCTCTATTTATAGGCCACTGGAAATTTCAAGTCCATCCGCGCGGATCCTATTGAAGGCGTGCACTGTTCATTAAATGCTGCTGCAGGCTTTGGACAAGAGGAATATTTTATTTAAATACTCAACCAGCTGTTATTTACAGTTTACCCTTTTCGGATTTTTACCCTTTGTGAGATTCTTTACCTTGTTTAACTCCAAATAGCAATCCCCAACTTACCCTTGCTTTGTTAGAAAAGTTAGGTTTTGTTAGAAAAGTTAAGGTTTAGGTTAAGAATGTGAAGGCTTTCTTTAGTTTTCTAACGGAAATACTAACAACTCAAATTGGAGCACTTACAGTAGCCCCTCGGCGAGGCGCTTTCGAAGGAAGCGGGGTCGTCGATAAGAGTAAGGCTCCATATTTGACAAGATGGGGAAAAGGGGTGACCAAAGTGGTCGAGTGGCTGGACCTGGTGATAGGCTACCTACGTATCCCGAATGGAAATCAAGCCAGTCGTAGTTCGGGTCTTTCGATGTTGATCCTAGAGTGACTATTTTGAGGATGTCAACCTGGTGAGCGAGTTCTGCAATCGGTTGCTGAAAGAAACTCTGCTGGGGATAGGACATGACCGTTTTGGTCTGATGGCTAGAGTTGTATATCCGCACTGTTGGGGAAAGGAATGACCATTTTGGTCTGATGGCTGAACCTAATGGTAGGCTACCTACGTATCCCGAATTGGAATCAAGCCAGTCGTAGTTCGGGTCTTTCGATGTTGACCCTAGAGTGACTATTTTGAGGCGTCAACCTGGTAATGATGGCATTTTAGGTGCCTCAGACCTTGAAGATGGCGTTTTAGGTGCCTCAATCCTTGATGATGGCATTTTAGGTGCCTCAGACCTTCAAGATGGCGTTTTATGTGCCTCGAACCTTTGGTGATGGCATTTTAGGTGCCTCGAACCTTAAAGATGATGGCGTTTTAGGTGCCTCGAACTTTGATGATGATGGCGTTTTAGGTGCCTCGGACCTTGAAGATGGCGTTTTAGGTGCCTCGAACCTTTGATGACGGCGTTTTTGGTGCCTCAAACCTTTGATGATGGCATTTTAGGTGCCTCGAACCTTAAAGATGATGGCATTTTAGGTGCCTCAAACCTTGAAGATTTGGGATTGATGGTCCTTGGTGGACTTCATTTGAAGGGATCGGTCTTACGTTTGCTGCCGGAGAAGGGGATGACCGTTTTGGTCGAGTGACTGGACCTATGGTAGGCTACCTACGTATCCCGATTAGGGAATCAAGCCGGTCGTAGTTCGAAAGCTGCTGGGGGTGGAATCGAGGAAAGAAACAGGATTTCGTTAGCTTTCGTTGGAGAAATCGGACTTACGTTTTACTGCCGTGGATGATAATGAGGAAAGAAACGGGATTCCGTTAACTTTCGTTGGAGAAATCGGACTTACGTTTTACTGCTGTGGATGATAATGAGGAAAGAAATTGGATTCCGTTAACTTTCGTTGGAGAAATCGGACTTACGTTTTACTGTCGTGGATGATAATGAGGAAAGAAACGGGATTCCGTTAACTTTCGTTGGAGAAATTGGACTTACGTTTTACTGTCGTTGATGATAATGAGGAAAGAAACGGGATTCCGTTAACTTTCGTTGGAGAAATTGTACTTACGTTTTACTGCCGTTGATGATAATGAGGAAAGAAACGGGATTCCGTTAACTTTCGTTGGAGAAATCGGACTTACGTTTTACTGCCGTGGATGATAATGAGGAAAGAAACGGGATTCCGTTAACTTTCGTTGGAGAAATCGGACTTACGTTTTACTGCCGTGGGTTCTTTTGAATAGGGGGTCAACTTGGGTTAACTTTGGTTATCCCTGTTAAGTCTGGGATCAAACTGCAGAATCTGGAATTTTTAAAGGGCAAAACTGTCTTTTTGGCACCTCATTCCTGTCCGCGCGGACAGGAACGTAGCCCAGACAGGTTTAAATAAAGGCCGTGGCCTTTTCTCTTCCCTCTTCACCACTTTTCAGTTTTTACGAGAGAAGACGAGAGAAGAAGGCGAAATCCGCCATTGTTGACCCAAGAGCTTCAAAATTCTTCCGATTTTCTTCGATTTTCGAGCAATGGAACACGGGGGAGTTGCTATTCAAGGCCAAGGACGCGGCCCGATCGCGGAGAGGCGGCTAGAGCTTGTGAGGATGAGAAGACATTACTCACTTTCGCAATCGATTGCGGAGGAGCCATATCCCGATATGTGGCAACATTGGTCCACTGATCCGAGTCTTCGCACGGTATACTTCGAATTTCTTTATTTCCTTTGTCGATTTTTGCTTGAAATTGATTTTCTTTCTTTTTTTTTTTTTTTGATTTTTCTTCTTTTTTTCTTTTTTTTTTTAAATCCGAAAATTGTGTTCTTGGCATTGAAACTGGACTTTGATGATTTGCATGTTGTAGTGAGTATATGGGTAATCTAAATATGCATTTTGTTTGAAAAAAGAATGGGCGTTTTGCCATTTTTGAAATATGAGATGTCGAAAATTTTCCCGAGTCCGGGACGGACTCTCTATTTTTTTTGTTGCATGTAGGATTTTTGCAATGAGATGATGTTTTTATGAATGATATGAATGTATGCATGCATGCTTTTGTAAAAATATGATTTTTTTTGTGAAAAGTGGGACGGATTTTCGCTTCCGTTGATTGAATGTGGAAAATTGCTTATTTGTGCTATTGAATGCATTGTGAAAAATTGTATGTCATTTTTTTTTTTGAAAATAAAAACGGGACGGAGTTTTGCTTCTGTTGACTCCTTGTCATTGACATGTCCCCTTATGAATGAATGAATGAATGATGAATGGTGATTGCTGAAAAGTCTTTTCTTCTGTGCGAGAAAAATGGGGTTGAGTCTATTGTATGCCGTTATGCTGCCGAATTTTTTCAAAACTTTATGATGCATGTGTATGCTTTTAAATGCAAATGCAATTTTTTGACATTTTTGTTTTTCTTTCAATTGCAGGGTGGAGATCGTTTTGTGACGGAGCAGCTGAACAAGCTGAAGACCCGGGGATCAGTGGAGGTCGTGATTAGCCTGTGGGATCGGCTTCCAGTCTTGGGTAGAGGAGATTTGATGAGTCCGAGGCGGATTGTCATTGAGACTGGGTTGTATGAGTTCATCGAGTGTCTGAGGGGGTTGATCAAGTTCCCCAAGAGTAAGGGCTTGATTTTTGCTTTGGCGCAGCATTGGTGGGACGTGACCCACACATTCCATTTCTTCTGGGGCGAGGCTACTTGGCCACACCTTTCTCGATTATGCTTTGCGATCACGGGCCTGTCCTTTAAGGGACGTAGCATTGAGTGGAGAGATGGCTTCAGTGACAGGGAGTTGCAGGACCTTTTAGGCTTTGTCCCCATTCCCAAGAAGGGGATGGGGATGGAGTATGCGGTGGTTCAGGGGAAGATTGTGGAGAGCATTGAGAGATATGAGGCTGGTGATGATAGGATTGCCGTTGAAGCGGTGCCGTGTCCTTCTTGTGGTTCACTTTTTCGAGCACACTGTTTGGACATGCCGAGGGGACGGCGGTGTTTGCCCTGCTGAGGACATTGACTGATGTGGAGATGGCGGGAGAGGTATCTTGGGGGGAGGCCGGGCTGACAGAGCTATATTTTGCTCTGGATCGGTATAGGCGGAAGGCTGTCAGCTCCCTTACGTGCTTTGAGTTTCCTCTGGAGGTATAAGCTTTTGCTTTTTCTTTTCCTTATGCACGTGTTGTTCCTTTCCGCACTTAATTGATGTAATCTTTACCTTTCGCAGGTATGGGCTCTGGAGTTCTTTCATGTCACGATGTGGCGGCAGCCGGCAGAGCACATCGGGGCATATCCGGCTATGCTCTCTTGGACTAAGCATGCTCGGGAGAAGATAGGTTCCAGGGGGCGCACAACCCTTAAGTATAAGGATTGCCTGCCTTTGATGAGAGCTGAGACGGATGAGGGGATGAGGTTCTACCCCTGGGGCCGCTTCGACGTGGAGCAGCTGAAGGGTGCGGAGAGGTGGACTATGGAGCAAAGGATTTTGAGGGGTTTGACCTGTGATGCGTATTACTTGGGGGAGAGGGTGACGCGCCAACATGGCGAGGGTGCGCCTTTGATGGCACCGATGGAGCCTCCTGCTGACATGATGCATCCGACTGAGAGTTCGAAAACCTGGGGTGACTATCGAGGTGGCCAGCACTTCTCGAGGTTTGTGGCGAGCGAGGATTACTCGCGATTTATCTTGAGGAGGCTGAGGATGCCCCAGGTGCTTGAAAGAGAGGGGGAGGAGGTTGTGCGGTACCCTCGATCGGACTTTTCGTATGTTCAGGACGGGGTTAGATTGAGAGTACAGATCCCTATCCCTGAGCGGGTCCCACGAGCTTTCCGTCCTCGTTCGGATATGAAGTTACGGCTTTTTACTACTTCTGTCTCTTCTTCTTTTCTTTCGCATCAAATCATTTCTGACGCTTTTGTTTCCGTGCAGTTCCTGGCTGTGGTGGTGGAGAAGCTGACGAAGCAGGTGAATGGGGCCAAGAGGTTCCTTAGGAGGATGGTTGCATGTGGGGCTGCTCAGGGTAGAGCGAGATGGACACAGCCGGCGCCTGTAGAGCGGGAGACTTCCCATATTCCTTCCGAGCATTCTACCGAGACTCCTCTTTCTCCTCTCATAGATCTCGGCATGGAGCTGCCTCCGGACCACGTCATCCTCGGGGATTTGCATGGACAGGGACATGTTTGGCACCACGGTGGATCATCTTCGCATGGTCAGGGATCCGACGCATTCACGTTCGGATATGACTTCTTTGCGGATCTCGGTTTGCCCTATCGTGGCGTACCGGTTGATCCAGGTGAGCCTCTTTCTGGAGACGAGGATGACGATCCCGAGCCCGAGATGTTCACGACTACTGAGGAGGCGGGCCTGAGTCGTAAGAGGGACCGGGGGAAGGCGCTAGCCACTGAGGATTCTGATTGATGATTCTATGATCGATTCCGAGATTGTACCTATTTTGACAGATATAATTTATGTTTTATGCACACTTTTTTTTTGGGAATGTAATGATCTAGGATTTCTATATTATTATTTTTTTTTTATATTATGAATGCGATGTTGCATGAGCCCTTGTTGTGGCAAGAATGTGAATGTTTGGTATATGAGCTGTTTTGGACAGGTTTTGTGCAGGTTTTGAGCTAAAAAAAGAATTGTGCTGGGGATCAATAGGATCCGTGCGGATTGGACTTGGAGGCATTCCTGTCCGCGCGGATTGGACCGACTCCTGACAGGTTTCATTTATTTTGGTTGTTGGATCTGGTTTAGGCCATAAATGTCATTGAAACTCCATCTTCTCCAGTTCAAACTTACTGGAATTTCGGGAGAGAAGAAAGAAAAACCATGGAAATGATCAAAAATTCTCCAAAATTGTCCAAAGAAATCCAAATGTCATTTTTCAACAAATTCAAGGATTGGTCCCGGGAGATTATGCACGAGAGGAGGTCGTTTTTTGAAGAAAGGTACAAGATAAAATGCTTGTGGTCTCTCAAAGAATTGGTTCCGGATTATGATCTCTTGAGGGCTTCTTCTTCATTTTGGGATACTAGAAGGCATGTCTTTTGCTTTTCTTACAATGAAGTGGTTCCGACCGTTGAAGAATTTTGGGCTTTGCTTGGTGGTCCCGAGGTGGAGGAGATTGCGATTCCTTTGCCCGGAGGAGCTTCTTTTGTTGATAGGTTGTGCAACCTTCTTCATCTTTCCCCGGAGGAAGCACAAGGTATGATCCGTGGTCCCGATCATTTTGACATTTCTGGTCTTCCTGATAGATTTAGGGGTTTAGGCTTGATTGATGATGCCTATTGGGATGCTTTTGCACTCTGCATGTTTGGTACCTTGTTTATGGTTTACTCCTTTGGGATTTGTCATCGGGCTTTGCTGGATGTGGTTGTACACTGCCGTTCGGGCCGGGATGTTGTGCCCTTGATCCTGAGAGAGACCCTTCATGCTCTTGACAGGTTGGCTACCGGGAGGCGGTATATGCATGGGGGCAGCCCATTTCTTTTGACTATGTGGCTGATGGAGCGCCTGGGGGTCCTTCGCGAAACTTCTGATGCGGTCAAACCTTGGACCTTTGCCAGGAGAGGGGTTACTGTGGATCTAGATGATCAGGGCTCATGGAAGTATTGGATGGCTTATCGCCAGACTGCGGATATCAGGTGGTTGGTGCCTCATTGGCATGTAGAGACTCGGAGAGCGCTTCAGGATGGGTCTCATGTGGTTATGCTTCCGGGGCTTTCTCAGTCCAGTTTTTATATTCCGGCTCTGGTTCGGAGACAGTTTGGCTTGGAGCAGACTCCTTTGGAGAGCTTTGAGGACATAGCCACCAGGGTGGTGGCTTCTGCTTCGATGGATGATCCTTCAGTGTTCCCATTCCTTTCCCGAGCATGGAGGTATGACATCTTTCCTCCTAGGGTTATCCTCAGGCGTCCAGGGCACGTGTTTCTGACCACTTGGTACTTGGATTGGTACGAGAGGCATTTGGGGGAGACTCAGGTGGCTATTTTGAGACGGCGTGAGGCCATTGTTGGTGCGGAAGATATGACAGTTTCGGAGAGGAGGAGGGCTGAGGCGAGGGCCAACCCTCATGATAGGAGCGGAGATGCCGTGACTGACTACGAGTCTTATGTCAAGAGACAGGAGGGGCGGACTCCTATGTTGCCGGCTCGGCTGCAGGAGATGAGAGACGAGGCTAGGGCTACTAAGGCCCTGACAGACGCGGGTTTGATAGATCCTGTCCTTACACCAGAGCTTGGTAGGAGGAAGACTGACATTTTTCCTGTGCAGAGGAAGAAGACCCGAAGAGGAGGAAAGAAGAGGGGAGAAGCCGATGCAGTGGCTTGGAGTGACCTTGAGGTTTGTGAGTATCCCTTTCTTGTCGTAGCAGACACATTAGTTGTTATGTATCTTAGTTTCTTTTAGCAGGTTGTAAGTCGTAGGAGTGAACCGAGCTTAGACTCATCAAAAAGTTTTTGACTGTAATGAATATGTGAATTGCTTCAGAGTTTTTCAAAATGCCTTCATGACTTGATCAATGTATTGATGACAAAGTATGACTTTTATTTGTATTTTAGACCGAACCATTTCCGGCTGCCTACGTTCCCCTTGGACTAAAGGGCTCAGGTCTCCGTAGTTCGACACGGTTAATTTTTTTTTGTTGTTTTTTTTTTGGTGCAACCCTGTCTTTTACCTAGGTCGCCCTTTCGGGTTTTCAACCTAGTTGGGTATTACTCTTTTAGCACTCTTTTTCTTGTTTTTTTTTGTTGTTTTTTTTTTGTGCAACCCTGTTTTTTACCTAGGTCCCCCTTTCGGGTTTTCAACCTAGTTGGGTATTACTCTTTTAGCACTCTTTTTTTTATATGTTTTTTTTTTTTTTGCTTTTTTTTTGAGAGATGACTCAGCGTTTTACGCATAGTATCTGCGCAGCTTGTCGCCATTCACTGGGTGTACAAAAGGATTTCCATCTAGATATGTAAGTTGCATGGCCCCTCCGGAGAAGATCTTCTAGACGACATATGGCCCGACCCAGACAGGCTCCCATTTGCCAAGCGGGTTGATGCGGACTGGGGGCTTCTCTTTCAAAATAAGGTCACCTTCTCTGATCTCCCGGTGTTTTACTTTCTTATCGAAGGCCCTGGCCATTCTTCCTTGGTAAGCTCGGATATGTTCCATGGCTCTCAATCGGCGTTCATCCAACAGGGCTAATTCGTCATGGCGACTCTGGAGCCATTCGACCTCGTTGATCTGACTTTCCAACAGCACATGGAGTGAGGGGATTTCTAGCTCGATTGGGAGCACGGCTTCCATTCCGTAGGTAAGAGCAAACGGTGTTTCCCGGTTGCTGTTCTGACGGATGTTTTGTATCCCCAGAGAACAAGGTGGAGCTTGTCAGGCCAATCTCTGCCTCGGACAGCCATTTTCCGAATGATGTTTTCCAAGGTCTTGTTTGCTGCCTCGACGGCTCCGTTAGTTTGGGGCCTATAGGGAGATGACTTGTGACGGGTTATTCTGAATTCTGCTAGCAGCCTGTCGCATTCCCCTTCAAAGTGGGATCCATTATCTGAGATGATTTTGGCTGGCAACCCGTATCTGCATATAATGTTTTCTTTGATGAAGAGGGCTACTTCCTTGGCTCCCGGGTCGAGCGATATCCGTGTTCAACTATGGAAGGGTCGAGGCCAGGTATGTCTTTATAGGACCGTGCAAACATATCCACGAATTTTCTTAGCAGCTCAACCAAAGCATCTTTTTCGGTCCCTTCAAAGAAACTACCAATCTGCGTCTCTTTAGGCTCTTCCGCAGTTCCCAAATTCACACATGTAAAAACCTCTTCGGCAGCTTGGGCTCGATTTTCCTCCTTTCGAACAACCTGCTTAAAGATTTCTTTGATATATTGTTCATTTAATGTGTCTGATTCTTTATCTAGTGAATCATTATTAACTATTTTTAGATTATTAGTCAATTTATCGTTAGTTAAAGTGGCAATCAAGGGATACTCAGAATGGTTTATCATTTCATTGAGAACGAAAGGGAATACAGCGTTTGCTACAACCTCGTAGTCTTCAGGCGTAAGGCCATCGGACGACTCGAGAGACTCGAACTCAATAATGAGAGACTCGGAGGACTTTTACATAGGTTGACACAAGGGGACGGGGGACCAATCCAAGCTTTGTGATCATCTCCTCCTTGGTCGCGGACGGGCCTGAGAGTGTTTCCCAATTCTTCAATGGCATTGCTGTCAGGGGCCTCATGACTCGAGAATTGCGCTGTTTCTGTCCTCCTTTCTCAATCATTGCTATCATCTCTTTGACTGAACCGAAATCAATCAGGTCTAGCACCTGGACCTCTTCCCCGAATAACTGCTGCATAATCGGACCATCCCAATCATCTGAAAAGACTTCTGCGGCTTTAGCTTTTGGCATTGTCAGTTCAAACTCAGGCTTTGGGCTCTCCTGGACAATCGGAATCGTGGTAGTAAGCTTCTCGAACTGCTCTTCTAGGCTTGGCACGCCTTTAAAGGTATACTCACTCTCCATGGTGGTGGTAGCCCCAGGTATCTTGGGTAGATCCGCAAACATCCTACGGACTGGGTTGGCTTTGTTTCCCCTGGACTTTCTGAGGTCATCTTGTAGCTTCAGCCATCCTTACAGTAGGTTCTTTTGACCGTGGCATTGCCATGTTGTGTAGGACCTTTCACGAAGTAGTCGGCCGATTAGGACCGAAAGGGAGAGATTTAGGGCCGTTGACCGGACCCTTCTGTGGTAGCTTCTTTCTTTTGCGCAGCAATTTCCTTTTCTTTCCGGTGGCCTCATATCCCAGTGCCGTGGCGAAGTTTTCTCGTCCTTTCACCTCAATAACTTTGTGAGTTCCTTCGATGCTTTCCCTGCACCGAGACCAAAGCGTGTAGCTCATCCTTCTCATCATCTTCAAGGCTGGAGGGATCTTGTCCCGAGTGATCGTCAGATCTATGTTACAAACTTGGGCTTTGGGGGGCTCGACCGTGAAGCCTGTTAGCATGAGACCTTCCTCGTCATGTTTGATTTCCAGAATAGGTATTCCACCCGTATCAGTACCCTCCAAAGTGACTAGGTCTCCATAAATGGTTGTCAAATCCCCATCCGAAACAAACTTCACACACTGATGGAGGCTCGAAGCAACTCCCTTGACTTGATGCAGCCAAGGTCTTCCCAGCAGGGCATTGAAGGTGATTGGGATATCGATAACCTGGAATTCCACAGGTATCATCTTCTTACCGAACCAGAGGGCCAAAGTAGCAATCCCGAGTACTGTGTGAGATGTCGAGTCATAAGCTTTGACTGTGAGGGAGGAAGGCTTTAAATCTGTGGATTTGATGTCGAGCAGACTCATGATCTTTGTCGGGAGGATATTCATCCCGGACCCGTTGTCAACCAAAACTCGGGGAAGACGCCGTTCATCCAGCTGGACTGTGATGAAGAGGGGCTCGTTATGATCGGCTCCGAACTGAGGGAGATCAAGGTCTGTGAAAGTGATTATGTTTCCATAGTGGATATTCCCAATCAACTGTACCACATCATCAGGAGTAGCATCAATAGGGACCAGCGTGCGGGCCAGGCTTTCTTCCAGCTTTAGCTTGTGGGGGTACGACGAGGTAAGCAGGGACCACAAAGAGATGTTGGCCTGAGTTTGCTTCAACTGGGTGAGCACGGGATCCTCCTTTTCGGGGTCAGGAGCTTCGGCTGTCTTGGCATAGGGGAGACGGTCTTCCCTTGGTGCTGGATCCGCTACCTTCTTATCTGTCTTGGGGTTTCCCTGGTAGATCTGCCCGGATCGAGTCAACAGGTTGACTTCCTCATCAGTCGCTTCTTGACTAGATTTATTCAATGCTGCCAAGGTCAACGGGGGAGCCCTTTTGGCTATCGACCACTGGTTCTGACGGAGCTTAGGGATGGTGAGGGGCTGAGCTTGAGCCGTACCGATTTCTTCCTGGGCAGCCTTCCGAACTGCTTCTCAAGTTACAGACTTTTGAACCTGGGGTTGTGTCACTGTCCCATGGATGGCCCACAGAGCTAGGGTGTCCTCCGATTCTCTCTCATAGCCTACCTTGCTCATAGTTATCATACAGCAGGAATTGCTATTCCCAGGGCTCGGCGGCTTTTCGTTCTCATCTCTGGTATAGTGCAGCCACTCTGGTTCCTTTCTGTAATACTCAGCGCCAGAGATGATTATAGCATTCTGTGTGGGAGGCGCATCAGGTATCATACCATTTTCTAGGACTTCTCTGAGAGCTAAAATACATTCGGGGAAGGTGACCTCTTCTTGGGTAACCCTGACAAGGATTGTTACTTTGCTTCGGGGCGGATTTGATCTGACCATGGTTACTTTCTCATTTGGGAGGATGGGAGTCAGTTTCCCTCTCTCTAACAGATATTCAACTATCTGCTTGGATCGGGTGTTTGAAAACCCTTTCCCCAAAGCATGGTAGGCAGTATTGAACTCTATGACGTCCACGTGTTCAGCCTCAGGAAAATTCATAGCTTTCATGTCCTCGGTTTCATAATCGTCTTCCGAAGTTTCTTCAATCTTACGGCTGTCATCCTCCATCTCATCATACATCTTCTTCCTTTCGCCCTTGCAAGCAGGGCAACCACAAGTAAAAGATAGACAATGCTCGCTTTCGTAGTTTGACGTAATAGCTCGGTAGATCTAGGTCCAAATGAGGAGTACTCGGGGCCCACTGTCGGGTACAGGAGCAATTAAGAAAGCGTCATGTGGGTCCATGGGTATGAAGGCGACTGGGGAGACATTTAGATCAATAACCCTTTTCAGTGACTCCGTGCACTCGCTATGTTCGAGCGGTTTGGTTATGACCCTTACAGTTGTGATGCCGTCTGTTTTAGGGAAGGAAGAAAAAGATCCGATGACGTTTACGAATTCATCGTCTTCTGGTTGCTGAAAACCTCCCTTTTCAACCAGTGCTTCAATGAACCTTCTCCATTCGCCCGCTAGGTCCTTATAGGGAACATTGTGCTCTAGGATTTTGGATATGTATGGATCTGTAAGTGGGCTTTGTTGTTCTTCATCCTCTGAGGTATCCAGGCACTGACCACAAGTGCATCTTACGAGGAGTACTTTGTGGGGGTCCGTCCCCATCGATATCTGACCCGCATTTTCTGGCGGTCCTTCATCGTCGCTCGCTGACAACCAACCATTGTGTCCGGCTCCCATGATGTCATTTCCGGCATGATTGTTCGAGATTGATTCCGAATCTTGGACCTCAGTTGACTCTTCGCTCTCGTCGTCGTCATCGTCATCACTATCATCACTGTCATCAGAATCATCTTCCCATACTACTGGGATTTCGGCTGAGAGAGAACGCCGGTCAAATCTTTAGGGGAAGATGGGTGCGTGCAACCGCAGAAATTGTCATATGCCCCCATTGCCGGAAGCGGCAATTGCGACTCCGCTTCTCCTCCCGTAAAACCGCGGGGAAGAGTGAGAGGGGGCGGCACGTACTTGACTCCAGGAAGGATATAGAAGCAATCCTCCTCCTCTGATTCTTCATTTTCACTGTCCTCGGGATCGTATTCGGCTTCTCCCAAAACCAACTTGCAGAAGTGTACTAACTCCAGGTGCTCTTCGGCCTCTTTGCTGATAAGCCCCAGCACAGGCGCTCGCCTGAAACTTTCTTGTCCAATCCTCTTTGATTGCTCCAGCCACCTCGCATAAATGGTTTTCTCATGATTTGATCTGAATAGCCCCATCTTTTCATTATCAGCTATACCTTCCTCCGAGAAGTAGCGGGCTTCATATTCTTGTAAGAAATGGGTAACCTGGGACCAGGGAGGATTGGTCTGTTCATCATTCTTGAGGCTGAAAGGGATTCCAAATTCAGGATCCTCGACAAGATTGGTCATAGGTATTTTGTCAGTCTCCTCATCTTCCTGAGCATGTGAAGGCTCTCCGGCTTCAATCATGTTTACCTGGTTTTGATTTCTTGGGAAGGGATTTTTGACTGTATTAGGCCCCTCGGGGCCTTCCAACTTCCCTTGCTCTATCAATCCCTGGATTGCCTTTTTCAGAGTAAAGCAGGTTATACATTTAGATGTCCGTGGGCTTGATGAAAAGCGCAAAACTTAGAAGTATCCACTGGAGCATTCGGATTCCTGGGTTGGAAATTCTTTAAAGGCCACAACAAGCCTTCTTTCACCAATCCTCTAAAGATGTCGTTCAGAGGCATTCCGAAGCTTTCGAGATTTATGACCCGTGGTTTGGGCTTAGCTGGTTTCCTGGGAGCAAAAGGAGTTGCATTATTACATTCCTGCCCTGCGTAGTTGATCACCTCTTTACCTTTAACAGGAGCGGGAACCGTGTTGGAGGGAGGAGCTCAGATGCAGCCAAGCGGGTGCGATGGCCGTTGATTGTAAGCCTTTTCAAACTTAGCCGCGGAGTTAACCATAGCACGTAAGTCCGAGTACGAGAAATGGCGAGGAGGTTCTCGGATGTGATTTCGAGCATGGCTGGAAGATGTCCAACTGTTCCTCTTCAGAAGGAGGGATGGCCATCTCACTAAGTTTCAGATTCCACCGCTTGTAGAAATCCCCGACATTCTCATCGGGACGCTGCACGGTTGTCTGCAAGTCAACTCTATTTGTTTCCCATTCCAAATTAGCTTTGTACTTCTCTGTAAAGGCACTGGTGATCTGATCCCATGTAGCCCTGGCCTCGGGTTTTAAGCGGAAGAACCATTTTAGAGCACTAGATTTCAAAGAGAGGCTGAAGTAGTCAGCCAGCTGCTGATTGGTGCACCCTTTGGCCTTCATTGCCAAGGTATATGTGTCCAGATGAGTTTTCGGGCATGCAGTCCCATCAAACAGGTCCAGATTAGGCATTACAAACTTGTGGGGCAGGGGAACAATGGAGTCCGGGTCCGTAGGCCGGAAGGCAGATTTCTTAGCAGTCAATTCGGCAATCTGCGCTTTCATTTCCTTGTGTTGCTCCATGAACCAGGCCAGGTTAGGGTCTTGTGGTGGAGCCATGGCGTTCAGACCAGTGACTGGGCTAGAGTGAGGAGTTACCACTGGCGGCAGACTGGTGGAGGGAACGGCCGATCCGGGGACATAGGTAAAAACCTGTCCTTGGCCCGAATTACCCTGGGGAGCGTGAGTAGGAGCCTGGGCATAGGGATAGAACCTTGCGGCTTGATGTTGACTTTCAACCGGCAAAGTGGGCGGAGGCAGGCCTGATGTAGCCGGGTAGCTTGGTTTTCCAAGTTGAGATTCATAGGTAGGCATAGGTGCGGATTGTTGTCCCTGGTTGTTGAATTGCATGGCTAGTTGTGGCGAGGGTGTATAACCAGGGGGTACTGCGGTCCTGATGAAACTGGGATGGAGGCTTGGTAACCCATCAAACCCTGAGTGAGAAATGGGTTTGTGAAAGCTGTGTGAGGAGCAGCTGAGCTAGCATCATTCTGAGGAGGGGCTCCTGACTGTTGCCCCGAACCAGAATGTGGCGGCATTCCAAGCTATTCTTTGCCGTGGGCATTTTAACCGTTATTCTTTGTGAAGGTCCGGATTGATCGGTCTCAAACTGAGTCGGGATCCCAATTTGCTGTGGCATTCCGAGATATCCCCAACCGTGAGAAGACATTCCGTACTGACCTTGTCCCCACTGAGGAACTGCGAACTGGTTCGTCCCGTCAGCCGCATGGATCCAAGTGGTCTCGTAGTTGGGGAGCCGGGCCGACCCGAGACCGAGAAGCATGGGTTCTGGTAGTAGTACCATAAGAGGTGAGTGGTGGCATCCTGGAGTAATCAGGGAGACTAAGAGTGGGATTGGGGTCCTCTTCTTCTTCCACAGTGAAGGTGCCATCGGGATTGAGACTGGCGGCCAAACCATGGCTCCGGATGGCTTCCATAAGGCTATTAATATGTGCTTCCTGTCGCAATCTCATCTGTTCTGCTAACTGATTCCACTGTTGTTCTGTTTGAGGAGTTCCGAGAGGTGGAGTGATGTTGTCCCCATCGTTACCAGCTGATGCAGACATTCTGAAACCCGGAGTCGGAACAAATGGTGAAGATGACGATGCGCTTGACTCTTCCCAACTGATCAAACGGTGACCCGGCGCCCGAAACCAAGCTTTGTGAGGAACTGCGGGGGGAAAGACACGAGGGTTCAGATGTTTGGGAGTGGAGAAGGGTAGGTGTTTGGGCTTAGGGCTCATGCAACATGCAGTTATTTGTTCTTGTTTACTTAAAACGTATTTTATTAAACCTAATCGGTTGGAAAAGATTGCTCTTCTTTTTCGCAAACTACTCTGATTCCTGGATCAGTGGGCCCCATCACTACGCCTGCGGACCCTCAACCTCTAACCCCGAACAAGGGTTCCGTAGGGCAAGCAGGTCCCACCGACCGAAAAGAAAAATGATCCTAAAGTCTGGCGGGTAATCTAGTCTTAACGAGTATTCGATGTAAATTACGGACAAAGCTGACGTCAAAGGTCAAGACCAGGTCCGGAGGGCTCGACGAAAAGTCGGCATGGCTCGGACTGATAAATGTCCACAATTGATCTTGACCCGTCGTCAGTTAGGCCGTAATTAGTCATGGAATAATCATTAATCCCTGATGACTCAGTGTCATGCCGGGAGTCGGTGCATAAGTTGTGCCAGTCAAAGTCAAGGCGCCAGTCAATATCTGGTCAAAGTTCGCAGCGGAAAACCGGCATGACTTCGACTGATTAGGATCCCCGAAAGATATTGACTTGGTATGCCGACTAAGGCTTGACAGGAAAGGTGTATACACAGACAGGGCACGACACGGACCAGACTAAAAACCAACCGGGTCTCGGACAAAGTGTGTCACGGACAAGTGCATGGTCGACACGAGGCTCGAGGATGTTTGAGTAGTCCCGTGCTCGCACCGAGAGGCGTAATAAGGCCAAATGGGCTGCTACTGGGATTTTCCCGGGCTAAGGACGTAGTGTGCAGTGTAAGGCCAAGTGCGCGTAGTGTGCAAGCAGTCTATCTTCTTTTTCTGAGTAAAATAGAAATTTTCACATGTGTCTTAAAGAGAATGATGCATGCAAAAATTTAGAAAATGATTTTTTTTTTTTGGGATTTTTTTTTTGAAATTTTTTTTTTGAATTTTTTTTTTTGAAAATTTTTTTTTGAAATTTTTTTTTTTGAAAGCAAATAAACACATAAGCACATAGGCACAAAATTCAAACAGTTAAGGAAATGATTCCGACAGTCAAGATATCAATTCTTCCGGGACAGTCAAAACAACACGAAATGTGCAAAACAAACACACACACACACAGTACAAATGGTTTCAAATGCCGGGACGGAAGTTTGACCCACAAAAGCTTTTTTTTTTTTTTTTAAAAAAAACAATGATACCGGTATGTGGCTTTGTTAGACCATAATTTATCCCAAGCCCCGGGTTAAGGAGCGGTACAGGAAACTTAATGGTTTCCACACTACTAGAATCAGGCCTCTTACCGACGGACATTTCCGTCGGTAACTCTCCATATCCGTCGGTAAATGAACATTACCGACGGAAATAGTCCGTCGAATTCCGTCGGAAATAATTCGTTGGTAATACCGACGGACCATTTCCGTCGATGATAGCGGCGGATAGTCCGTCGGAAAATAGAAAATTCCGTCGGAAATTGTCCGTCGGAAAGCAGGTACGCCGGCCGGTTCACCGGAGCCTTTGCCGGAGGTTACCGACGGACATTTCCGTCGGTAAATATTAAAATAATAAAATATTAAAAACACTTACCGACGGTTAAATCAGTCGGAAAAATTCATATTTACCGGCGGATATGTCCGACGGTAATTTGAAACATTTCCGGCGGATATGTCCGTCTGTAAGCTGCAACTTTGCCGGCGGAAATTTCCGTCGGTAATTAATTTTATTTTTTGTGTTTTTAATTATTTACCGACGGAAATATCCGTCGGTAATTTGATCAGATTTTTTAAAAAAAAATTATTTTATTATTAAACCACCTGTAAACCTGTCAAACCTGTTTTAAACAAATCCCAACTTAAAAAAAAACACAAACAACCTACAAACAAAGGGAAAAGGGGTAATGGGAAAGGGATAAGGGGTAATGGGAAAGGGAAAAGGGGAAGGGAAAATGTTTTGTTTGAACATCAAATAAAATGAAACTGTAATAACATCACATAGCGAAAGGGGAAAGGGGAAAAGGGGAAAAGGAAATTGTTTCGCTTGAGAAAAAGGGAAGGGAAAGGGAAAGGGAAACAAAATATATTTATTTACATTACATGCCAGTCAAATAAAATGAATGTCAATCAACCACGACCCCGATCACGAGCGCTGCCGCTACCGCTACCACCGCCACTACCACCGCCACTTCGCCTAAGGTATTGACCGACTGACTCATCAGAAGCCTTACCGCTATTACGTGGCTGTGGCTGTGATTGCAAATTCATGGTAGCCAAGTATTGTTGCATGCGCTGCTCAAGCTATTGCTCCAATATACTCTGCACCTGGGCCTCCACCTGGGTGTGCATCTGGGTCTGCAATTGGGTCTGCACCTGGGCCTCCACCTGGGCCTGCACCTGGCTCTGGATCAGCTCCACTCGCCTCTCAACCTCTCTGTTGACCCGATCATCAAACGCTTCTTGATCCACATGATGACTGCCGCCGGAGGAAGAAGATGAAAAGTATTGCGTAGTAGGGCTGCGGAATGGCATGTTAAAATACCCCGCACCATGTCCTCCGAATCCAGGCAAGCGGTCTCCCTTTGGTTGCTTGTCTCGGAGGACAATGGCCGCCCAAAGCTTTTCACGAAAGGCGGGCCGCTCGGTGCTCTCAGGAGCCAAACTTCCTTCTTCAATAGCCTCCTCACGAGCCCGCCTATCATACTCTTCCTGAAAAAAAAATACATTATACACTATGGTAGAAAATAATATTTCTTTAACTAAATAATTTATAATTTACTAATAGAAAATACTATTAACACTTACATAAAGGGTCTGGTAATAAGGGTTGACCCATTGTGGTCCTGAGCCATCAGCAGCCTCCGCAGTATGTGTAGCCAGAAACACAGCAGCAGCATCAGCCTCATCATCTCCGTGTTTCTTACGCTTAACATACAAAAAAATTAAAACTTTAAAAAGCCTATCAAATAATAACAATATATGAATCAAATAGAGTATTGCTTAATTTACAAACGGATAATAAATGAAGTAAGTTTACCATTCTGGACCAAGTCTCGCTGAAGTTAATTGATCCTCCAGTGTGCACACTCCCCCGCCCCTCTTGTGAGTTCCTATTCTTCTTTGCAATTTCTGAATTTTTTTGAAATTTCTCACTGTTCCAATAGGCTTCCCACTGCTCCCACGCACTAGTGGAGAAATTAGCTGGAGGCAAACCATCATTTAGCCACTTTCTTTTCATGTCGTACACTTTCCCAGCGTACCGCTTAGCAACCAATTTCTTGAAAGCCGCCTCGATTTGAACGTCGGTACACCCAGGGCATGAATATATGTGCTACAAAAATAGTAAAAGTAGTTAAATACACAAGGGAATAGTCTACAAACTTTACAAAGGAAAGAGAATTAAGTAATTTTACCCGAAACTGGCTATACCAGATAGCGTACACCTCTTTTGATATTGACTTCGGGGTGGGATAAAATTCCTCAAAATTATACCCGCTGAATAAATCCCCAAACCATCTAGCGGGATCTTGACAACCACCATGTATAAACCTATAAGATATTAATTGAAAAACAATATATCAATATATATACAAATAAAAAGACAATAATAAAATGTAAACATTATATATATGACATTTACAATTAAATAATACTTACTGGCCACTGGGAGAGATAGATATTTCCATTTTTCCATCCTCATTAATAATTGCGTCCAAGTTAACCCGTCCGGATGGTTCACTAACTGGAACACTAGAGCTTACATTACCTTGACTGCTCAAATCATCATCACTACGTCCTGAACCAGACGTAGAGCCCCTCCCTCCAGTCCTTGGAGAAACAAGACGATGGACAAATCCCGCAACCTTGCCTCTCTTTGAACGATTGCCACCTCGACCCGACATATCTAAACTAGTATATTATATATACAAATAAAAACAATATATCAATATATATACAAATAAAAAGACACTTCATTTAGGTTTATTGATATAAAACCCTAACCCTAATTCACACCGGCTTCTGGAACATCAGAATTTTCAGAATTTTCAACACAAATTGGTCTCGGTAGTCGGTTTAGGTGGATGTGAATAATTTTAAATATTAATATTTAATTCTTTGTTGTTAAGTATATCATTCTCTAGGGTGAAAGGACAATTCATGTCCATTAGGTTTAGAATTGGGGTCGGCTTCTATCCCATCCCGAAATTGGAAAAACTCTTATTAAACATAAAATAATTTGCTCAAACAGTGGATAACTTATTTGCTCTATCTTTTTTTATCAAAGATGGACGGATTTTGATAGCTGTGTGTGAGAAAGACTCTCATCTTATTTATATATATACATATATGTATATTTTTATTTTTATTTTTATTTTTATTTTTTATTTTATTTTTTATTATTATATTTATTATTATTATTATTATTATTATTATTATTTATTATTATTATTATTATTATTATTATTATTATTATTATTATTATTTATTTTATTTATTTATTTATTTTGTTTAATTTATTTTTATTTTTATTTTTTATTTTATTTTTTATTTATTATTATTATATTTATTATTATTATTATTATTATTTATTATTTATTATTATTATTTTATTATTATTTATTTTATTTTTTATTATTATATTTATTATTATTATTATTTATTATTATTATTATTATTATTATTATTTTATTATTATTTATTTATTTATTTATTTATTTTTTTATTTTTTTTTTTTTTTATTTTTTATTTTTTATTATTATATTTTTTATTATTTTTATTATTATTATTTAATATTATTATTATTTATTATTATTATTTATTATTTTATTATTATTTATTTTATTTATTTATTTATTTTGTTTTTTTTATTTTTATTTTTTTTTATTTTTTTATTTTTTATTTCATTTTTAGACATTCACTCCCTCATCGTCCCAATATGAATATCCAAAACCTTTTAAAATTTGCTCTCCAAGAGCAAATTTGGAACTTTTTTGGACATTCATTTTGGGACTATGGGTATCAAAAAACCATTTGCAAAATCCATTGTATTTCTTTCAAATTTCAAATAAGTCAACAACAACATCTCTAAGGGAATCTTGTCAGATTTATCTATTCCGCATTTCAAAATTTTAGCAAACTTTTTCCACTTTTCATTTTTCCATTATTTTAAGTGATATTTTTAGATTTCAACTTGTCAAATTTAAAAATGACTATGTTTTAATATATTTATAGATTTGAATTTTAAATTTTGATTTATTTTAAATTCTATAAACTTAGCTTAATTGGGTGTCTTCAAATTCCAATCCATAATAAATAACCCTTCTTTTCCTCCCTCCTGGGTACTTAAACTTTGACTAATTCACCCGTAAACCCAAATCAAGAAAACACAATTTTGGGACTAAACCTTAAAATAGGAATTTTGGGACTAAAAAGGCAATAACCCAATTTAGAAACATATTGGGACGGTGAGGGGGGTGAATTAGTTAATTGCAAGCACAATATTTATTATTACTAAAATGGCTTAACTTTTTTAATTTCCTTGAAAACTAGAAAATGGCACTCATTTGGGGGATATAGAGTATACTAAAAAGAAGCTCATTTTGACTGAGGTAGTAATATTTTTCGTCCTTCTCTGAATAGAGGTTGCAATAAAATGGGGAAAACACTCTAATATGTTAAATGACAGTAGTTACCCTCTTAACCTAGCACTCATTTGTTTCAGTTAATTAATTTTTTTCAACAATTATACATACACAGTTAATTAATTTTTTTCAAAATTAGGCATATTTTCATAATCAATACTTGAGAGAGAGAAATCCAGTGAGAGAGAGAGAGAAAGAGAGCTTACCGGCGACGGAGACAACGACGGCGAACGGCGGGCTCGGCGGCAACGGCAGAGACTAGGGCGACTGCGAGAGAGCGAGTGAGAGAGAGAAATCGAGTGAGAGAGAGAAAGGGATTGAGAGAGAGAAAGAGAGCTTACCCGCCGGCGACGGAGACGGCAACGGCGAACGGCTTCCACGGCGGAGACGGCATTTGTTCGCGAATTACTGATGAGAGAGAGAGAGAGTGAGAGGGAGAAATCGAGTGAGAGATGAATTAAGCGATTGAGAGAAACTTACCGAAGATGGCGACGGCAACGGCGAGGTGCTAGGGTTCGTTCGCGAACTGAGAGAGAGGAGAGGAAGCGTAAAATGAAGGCGTAATTAAAAAATGGGATTTTTTCATTATATATAGGGCTTCGTTACCGACGAACGTGGCCGTCGGTATTACAGACGGACACTGTTCCGCCGGTATTACCGACGGAAAATTTTAAATTACTGACGGACAAAATGAAATTTAAAAAAAAAAATCCCGGTAAAATAAAATTAATTTTCGTCGAAATACTTTTGTTTTCCGTCGGTATTACCGACGGACCAAGTCCGTCGGTAAATGTCCGTCGGTAAATGCCCTGTTTCTAGTAGTGCCACCTATATACCAAATACCATTTTTTTTTTTAAATAAAGCTCATTTTTTTCCCCAGCGGAGTCGCCACTGTGATGATGTGCCGCCGCGATTTTTCTTTTTTTTGAAAATCATCAAAACGGGAGTCGCCACGCCATTTTTATTTAAAGGGCCAAAACTTTGAAAAATGCCCGAAATGAGAGATTTGGGTTCGGAGGTCACGTTACACTCCGGGAAGAACGTTAGGGTTCACCCGGAATGCCTCGTAAAACGAGTCTTCCTAACTTAAAACCATTTGTGTGTGTGTGTGTGTGTTTCTTTATTTAAAATAAATGCAAACTGAGAAAACTAAAAATTGAGAACTCTTTGTAAGACATTAAAAAAGTCCCATGATTTTTTGTATGATTTTAGGGTTGAGTTTTGGTACTCAAAAGACTCCTTGAAGTTGAAAGTCAATTCTGCCAGAATGAAAAAGACAGTGGACACTTGATTTTAAAATGGATTTAAGAGTTTTAAAAATTTAGAATCTGGGGAAATTCATAGAATGAAAGTTGTTCAAAACATCTTAAATAAGGTTACTGCAGAATATTTTCATGATTGGAGAGGATTTGATGGACCAAAACCCTTTGGAAATCACAGATGTGAAATCTGGATTTCCAGAGACTGCTGAACTGACCTTTGAAAAATAATTTGTAAAAGGGAGTTAGACTCACGTAAAAAATAAAGTAAAAATATTTCTGGAATTCTATGGATGTTGGATACAAAAAGTATTTTGTAGTCAACACCAAATTCCAAGTTTTACTGTGTCCAAAAAATTAGACAATGGACAGAGGTCTTAGAGAAATGCTACTGGACAGCAACATTCTCAAGAAGAAAAATGTGATTTTAAGGGGTTTTGCATCCATGCTTTGTCCCCATTTCCTTAGGCTTTGATTAGTGATCACTAAACATGTTTAGTGGTGATCTACTATATCAAGCCATCCTTAGGGTACATTAGGACTTGAAGCACTTCATTTGCTTGGGATGGGGAGATTTAACTTGAAATAAAGATTTTATGTATGAAAATTGATTTTTGGAAAAAACTTTCAAGGAAGTAAGAAACAATTTGGACCCTTTAAAATGGTCATCCATGAAAATTTATTCCAAGGTGAATTTATTTTAGGTCAAGTAAACACTAATAACATGAAATGAGAATGTGGACCATTTAGTGTGATCATCCATGGAGATGAACTCCAAGGTGACCACACCTTAGGTCAAGTAACAACTATTTTATGTAAGATAAAAGACAACAATTTAGAAGGAATGGTGATCCTTATAGAAGATCATCCATGGAGATGAACTTCCATGGAGATCCTCTTGAACAACAAGTGGAAGAGCAAGTTACATCTTTAAAGTATGAGATGCATGCATGGATGAGGGAGGTTTAAGGTAAGGAGAAGGAGGGTTTACCAATGGTGGTATCCTATCTTCCTTAGATTTGTGTTTGAGACTTGAATTTGAGAGTGTTTAGTGAGTGGGATTTGGGAAAATGATTAAGAAAAAGGTGGCAATTCAAGGAATTCCCACTGTTTTCTATAATATTTTCGCCAAGATGCTGTTGTGAGTGAATTGTTCTTGTTGAAAATGAGACTGAGGGGCTCTATTTATAGGCCATTGGAAATTTCAAATCCATCCGCGCGGATCCTATTGAAGGCGTGCAATGTTAATTAAATGCTGTTGCAGGCTTTGGACAAGAGGAATATTTTATTCAAATACTCAACCAGCTGTTATTTACAGTTTACCCTTTTCGGATTTTTATCCTTTGTGAGATTCTTTACCTTGTTTAACTCCAAATAGCAATCTCCAACTTACCCTTGCTTTGTTAGAAAAGTTAGGTTTTGTTAGAAAAGTTAAGGTTTAGGTTAAGAATGTGAAGGCTTTCGTTAGTTTTCTAACGGAAATACTAACAACTCAAATTGGAGCACTTACACTTCCGAACTGACCAAGAGTAGAAAATCATGTGCTGATGCAAGGAGCCGAATACGGGGTAGAACCATACAAATGCTGGGTAAGAGGGGAACACACTGCGGGTTGAGGAAAATTGCCTTGGAGCTGGGACTGCGGATACCTCGAAATACTGTCTTGACAAATCTGATTCCCCGAAAGACGGTATTGACCATTCTGCTGCACATTAGACTGACCACCCTGAAAACTGTCGGGTACATTCTAAACTGGGGTTGGGGATGACTTGCTTGGAACTAAGATCCATACTGAAACTGTGACGCTGGGGCATTGGGAACTGGAGAGGAAGTGAGATCGAGGAAGTTTGATGGTTGGCCGCCATTCTTGCTAACACCCTGCTGAGCAACTTGGTTATATACTTGAGATGATGGGGGAATAAACTTTCCTTTGTCATTCACAAACGTTCCCGGAGATGGCATTTGATCAAGACGCGGTGCATAGCTCATGGGGGGAGGCATAGCATTGTAACTGGGCTGAGCAGGCTGAACAGGAGAAGTGGATTCGATCCCGTTGTTGTTGTCTTCCGTAATTTCCTCATAAGAACCATCTTCCCGGCGGAGTATTGCTATCCCCTTAGCTCTCATGGCCTCAACAAAACGGTTATGGGCCTCTTCCTCTTGGGCCTTAGCGTTCTGAGCTAATAAGCGGGCCTCACGCTCCTTGGCTAGAGCAGCTTCCAACGCTATCCTCTATTCTTCCGCAGACATATCGTTCAGCCCTGGTTGACCCATTGACATCGAACTTCCAGCGGACTGAGCGGAAAATACATCTCCATTCCCGGCCATATCTAATTCTGCACTGACTGAAACTGCTTGAACACGAACCAAACGAGCTCCTGGGACAGATGAGCGGGTCCAACTCATCGTAGCTGCAGGGGTAGATACGGGTTTATAAGGTAGGGGAGAAAAAAGGATTTCAAGAAAGGGAAAGGGACGAGGAACAGACTCGCACAAACAATTTTATTTATCTTCAAGTATAAATCGATGTCTTAAGTCCTAAGTACGGTTGGGAAAGGAGAAGCCTTTATTCATACTAACTATACCTTGGGGAAGCCTAGGGACGCAACGTTCAAATTACATTAAATGTATTGCGTTGAAACATATAATAGGTAATGACACCTAACCAAATCCTAACACCATATGGAACGGAGAGGTTGTCCAAATTTCTTGGGGAAATTTGGGCAGCATAACGGGTATTCTTGAAGAATTTCGAAGAAAAATCCGGCATGACCTCTCGTCGGTGCACGTTGACAATGCGGCATGATCTCTCGTTTAGAACACGCCACGGAAGTGACATGTCCCCACGTGAAATCATGTTGCGTTGGCAACATGCCCACAAGATGCGAGGTTTTGGGGGAAGGTATAAGGACCTACGATACATTTCAAAAACAATTCATTTTAGTGTAATAAAAACGTTGTATCAAAAACCAACCGTGGGTAAGGTTAAAGTGTGGTGCCACCTACATCGCACTAGGGGGTTAGGTTTGATTTCAGGCGCTCAAGCGTAGGCGAATTTCATGGCCGTCCGCGATGCCGTCAATCGCACCCGAGGGTTCTAAGTCTAAGTGATGTAGTGTGCGGATGACTAATTCTTTTATTTATGAAAAACAATTTTTTTTTTATTTTTGAAAGAAAGAAGAAAACACACACACTCTCACAGGGAAGGAGGGGGAACAATAATCAACTGAGCCAAATTCGATTCAAGGGACTGCCCTCAAACCAGCTTTCTGAAAACCTGTTCAGTGGCTACTCCTGTCGCGTGACACAGGACATCAGAGGACAGAGATGTCGCACGACCAGGGTAGTCACTGAACCAGAGCCCCTGCAAGCAATCACATCAGCCCCTGCCTCTACATGGCAAGGGACAAAGCATAATATCTAATAGCACAACAAGAAAGGCCACAAACACAAGGCTCACAAGTCTCATAATCAACAAAATGCATGAACCACAAAAGATTATCAAAGATGCACACAAAAGATGGATGTATTGGATGTTTAATCTAATGAAAGCTTGACCCACTTTACTTTTGAAAAACATGTTTTCAAAGTGTATCCCCAGCAGAGTCGCCACTGAAATCGTGTGCGCTCGGAACCGAAAGAAAGGGAGGAAAAGGGTAAAAAAGAGAGTCGCCAAACCATGCTTAAGAGGTGCACTTTGAAAAACCTATGAAAGAGAACGGGTTCGGGGGTCAGGTTACGTGTTGGGAAGAACCGAGAGTTCACCCAACACGCCTCGTCCATAGACGAAACATCCAATCAATCCATGAGTGTGTGCAAGCATTGACAATAAACAAGTGTGGCAAACATGCATTTTATTGATATGAATTGAGACTTACAACTTGTGAGCCAATTATTTAGGGAGGCCATATCCCTACTACAACAATTTAGAACAGATTACAAAGGGAAATGGTTCCTGCAGACAGGCATAATGTGTCACATGACACATGACACAAGTGACCAGATGTGTCGGGTGACACAGGATCACCTATGAACAATGTGTCGCGTGACACATCATGACCATCTGCAGGAACTTACAAATTTGAACACCAGATCAACAATAGCCAACACAGATCTAATTAATTGAACAGATTAGATTCAAAAAGTAAAATTAACAACAATTTGACCCCGGGAGTGTAGATATGGATAGATCCACACCCCCTTGGGGTCTTAAACACCAAATTCAAACAATATCCAACAATGAAAGCTCAATTACTCAGATTAATCAACTTATACAGAGAGATTGCGATTGGGATTCAGTAATCTAGACGGATAGAGTCTGATTACTGAATCCAAGAGAAGTAAAACAAGAGAATTATCCAATATAGCAAGGTAAGAGAGAGAGAAGAGGGGGTTTGAAGAGGTTACCCTTGTTGCTTCCACGAATTCTGTATCAAGTTAGATACAGAACCCTTCAACTGCAGCTTCTGGTCTTGGGAGGCTTGAGAGAGTTGGTGCAAGATAGATCTAGAGTTTGGTTGAAGAAGGTGGGTTGAATTGGAGGGAATTGAGATAGGTTGAAGGTAGGAGAGAGAGAGGATTGTGTTTGGGGTGCTTTGTTATGACGCAATTTCTGCAGAGTAACAGTAGGTCCGGTTGGGATCCATTTCTAAGAGGGGGAGGGTCTTATTTATAGGCTGCAGTTAGTGGTCACCTTGTGTCGCACGATATTACGTAACCACTTTCCATGCCTCGACTTGTCGCGTGACACAACCGTTTTTGGCGCCAAAACCAGTTTCTGGAACATTCAGGCATAAATACCTAAAAAGTCCAAAAAGGTTTATTCCCAGCAGGTCCTTTGGCATGAGCAAGGTACCAAAAGGTACTTCCTTCGCGAGAAACTTATGAAACGTTTACGGAAGTCTCGGGACGGACCGGGAATTTACCAAAACGCCCCTTAATGCAATTTTATCACGTTAAAATGCATCTAAAAGGGTTGCGAATTGGATTGGCATACTTACACTTGCCCAAATACATGGTATCCCCCTCCAGAGATACCAAAATCCTCTGCATCGTAGTGGCATCCCAAGCACGGTGAACCTCCCGTTCCACCAAGGTCCTTTGGCATGAGCAAGGTACCAAAAGGTACTTCCACAGATAAAAGACAGAGACAGAATCAAGAGCATATCTCCCAAGCATAAGAATACCCTAACAGAGTATCCTTGGTATGCCTACACGCCTCATCCATAGCGTGATAACAGAAGGCCAGCTCAGCTGAGCCCCAATCATAAGTCCTCACATCATCCAAATCAACCAACAAACCTAAGAGGGAGAGACGGGCCGTAGAAGAATGGTTCGCAAAAATGGTCTCTGACAAAATATACCAGAGGGCACCCTGTACCAATCGATCAGTATTTGCATTCGGCTTAAGCGCATAAGCCTCAAGCTGAGACCAGAGAGGATACAACTCAGCAGCAAACCCCTTAACCTTGTTAGGGGCAAAACCAATCAGCTGCCTCCATATAGCCGGACTTGCAGGCTTATAACCCGCAGTCTTCGAGAGGGGCTCACCGGTGAACTCCAACCCCGTGATAGCCAGAAAATCTGTCGGGGTCATGGTAGCTTCCCCGAAGCGAAGATGCACGGTGTGGGTAGTGTCCCACCACCTCTCTCGGATTGCCTGAAGAACTTGGGGAGTCCGTCTCATCCCCTGGATGTTGTCGACGAAGGTCAAAAGCCCCGTTTGAGCCATCCTAGCTCGAACCCCATTGAGGCCCTTGATTTTATCCCACAAAGCCTTGGCACATTTCGGACTCCCGCGATAGTTTTTTGTTGACCTGTACGACTGCAAAACAAAAGGAAAAGCAAAGGAGCAACGTTAGAGATCATTCCATGGCAGAAATTTCAAAGAAATAGAAGAAAATTCTCATTGAGGCATTTCGTCGAACACTTGGCGTGCGCACAAGAAAAGCATGCCCAAAGATGCATTTGACTACCCGAATCAACCACTCCTACAATCCATGATATGTAGGAGACTCATACGCACACAATGCAATGTCAAACATCCAACAAATTCAACAAAATCGAAACATGCAAGATAGAACCAAGTTCTAGACAAAAACAAGAAAAGCTGCCATTGATGAAATTGGGATTCAAATTCAAATGCAATGCAATGCATGAAATGAGAGTTGAGAGAGAAGCTCTTACCAAACCTTCACGAACGGCGTGAGAAATGTGCACGCCCCTATCGAAAGTGAGGTCGTCACGGGGGTAATCCTTGCCAAGCAAATGACTCCCCAAAATTGGATTCTTCCTTTCTTGTGCCATCGATATTGGAAGGAGAAGGGATTGAGGGTTGATTGTAAGAAGAAATCAACGAGCAACAAGCAAAAAATTGCAGAGAAAAATTGCCTTGGCTCGAGCTGAGAAAGAGAATTTGAAAATAAGTATTTTCAAAATAAACAGCAGCTGCTGTTATATTGCCCCGACAGTGGATGTATCGCACGTGATATCCTATATCGCGCGAGATATACCTTCTGGAAATGTACGAAATTGTCCTTGACAATAAGCGTCTACGCAACGTCAAAATTCAAAATTTTGACACATTTGCCCTTGGAAGTAACACACTAGCAAGGAAACGTGAAAAAATTGGCACCGCGAGTCACGGAATGAGCCGAACGTGACACCTGCACAATCGCCCAATACGGCACCAGTCGCTCAAAAATGATTGATCCAGAGATCAACTCATTCCACATGATTCAACGCCCAGACAGGTGGATCGTCAAAAGAAAAACCTGATCCAACGCCCAGAGACAGGTGGATTGTCAAAACAAAAGCCCGATTCAACGCCCAGACAGGTGGATCGTCAAAAGAAAAGCTCGATCCAACGCCCAGACAGGTGGATCGTCAAATCAAAAGCCCGGTTCAACGCCCAGATAGGTGAACCATTATAATAAAAGCTCGATTCAATGCCCAAACAGGTGAATCGTCATCCTCAACAAGAAAAAGCCCGATTCGGAGCCCAGACAGGCGAATCGTCACAAAACCGACAGGACTCAAAGGACCAGACCGGACAGGTAAGCCTTTGTTTTCTAACATATTTCTCCGCAGATTCGGAGCCCAGACAGGCGAATCTTCAGACAGACAGGTATATTCAGAATTGGGTCTTGATTTGATTCCTTAGTATGAATTTACCTTTTCAAAACAAAATCTCCTCGATTTTCAAAATGATTTTCAAAATACCTAAAGCAGCCTTTTCGTGTTTTAAAGTCGAACTACATTATGGTCTGATTCTCCGATACGTAGGAAGTCGTGCGGCCCGACCATCCCGATGTTCAGAATGATGTCTTTTCTATCGTCGACATGACTTCTTCCATAAGACTTGTCGATGAGGGGCTCTGTAGACACCTTATTCTGAACCCATCAGAGCACATTTATACCGCTCTAAGTCTCGCCTTGAGTTAAGAAGTAGAAATTCGTCATTTAGTCATGTTTTGTTAAGTTTTGGCTAACTACCGTTAGTTTGGGACTAAACTGCATAGGAGATAACGAGAGAAGGGCAGAATTGTCCACAGACTGCCTTATCTCGCGCGGAATAGGGTGTCTCGCACGAGATAAAGGAGTTCTGCAGACTGCAGATAGCAGTTTCCTCGTCGATTTCAACCTCTTTAGGGATAAAACTCCATCCATCTGGCCAGCCAATGAGGTTTGGGTTCTGGAACCTTCCCAAGGTGTTTGATCTCATCTTCAATACCTCTCCAACACCTATAAATACCTGAAGACTTTCAGTATTTCTAATCCCTGAAATCCCAAAGTAAAAACCCCCACATTTACTGGTTTCTCTCCCTGAAAGATTCCTGCGAATCACCCCTAAAATCACCTAAATTTTGTTTGTCAACCTTGTTGATAAACAAACATCGAAGCTCGAATCAAAAGATTGAGGCGAAGCTCTGTCCGTGTCAAGGGGCGACTCTAAACTTGAGTCGAAACTCTGCCCGAATTACCTCACGCAAGGTAACCTTTCTTTCCTTTCTAATTGATTGTTAGAGTGGTATAAACACATCGAATCTAGGATCAGCCTAGAGCCTCCCCAAATCATGGGGATGGTCTTGAAGCAATCGATCCTATATTTCGTTTAACCCCGTTAAATGGATATTTATTTTATTTATTTTTTGAAATCTTCTCCTTCTTTGAAAACCTCTCTTTTTTTTAGCAAGACCGATCTCCGGATTAGGTGAAATGGGTGCTCCTTGACCTTCCCATTTCATAATCTAAGCCCCGAACCCAAAATCTATTTCAAAATGGTTTTTCTATGTTTCCAAACGAATAATATAGGTGGCGACTCAAAAAGATGTTAAAAAGGAAAATCGCGCATCGCTACAACATTACAACTGTTATAAGTGAATTATAAGACTACTTCGTTTCTTATAAGTCAAAAAAATCAAAATTTCAATAATAACAACAAATTAATCTCATAATTTGTTATTTCTTTCAAAGATCTGCACTAATTAGTAGTACGCCTTTTTTGTAACCTTGAATCAGGCTTGTTTATTTAATGTTTTCCTCGTTTCCTCAGCTTTACACAAGGAATGCTTCTAAAACCTCGAAGTTAGTTGTAGATGGAAGCAGCAGGTTGACCATTAAGGAGCCATCAGCCAATGTAGTCCTATTAGATTTTACTTCATCTGGGAAATGGATGAATATTATTAATTTTGATGATCACCTTGATGATGTCAGTGAGTAAGGACCCCACCGAATTTTCTTAGTGTGCATTGCATCACAAGCAGAAAAGAAAACTAATTGCAGTTGACTTTTTATCTTGACAAAGACCGACTGAATTCTGAACTCTTCAAGTGAAAGTCACCACGTTAGTCAAGGTTAGGCCAGGGAAGGGGACCGGTAGAAGGGAGAGAGAAAGAATGTGTCTAGGCGGGGTGTGTTTTTAGAGAGAGAGAGAGAGAGAGAGAGAAGATCAAAAATGAGGAGAGAGAAGTGAGGTTGTGTTTTATCTGGGAGAAGAGCCTATGAGTGTTTGGAAAATTATAATTTGGGTTGAATTCTTTATTTGAAATTTACATAAAAAAAAATTGAAGGAATAAATCTGGGCAGGGGTTCCTAGGGAAATTTTTCCCTTTTTAAATGTGCTTATATCTAATATTTTTCAAATAGAGAATGATGTATTTTTGAAATGTGCATACATCTCTTAATAATACTTTTACAAAACATAGAGAGAAAAACAAGTTGATGTCAGTTTTTGAAAAAGTTTCAAATTGTAATCATTTGGTTAAAATTAATTAATGAAGAATAATTGAAATAATACGTCTTCCTACCTAAAATGTAAGTTATATCAATCACTTTTACACAAATATAATTAAATTAAATTTTTCTTATTTTCAAAACATATTTTTAAATTGTACTTATATTTAAGATAGTAGGTAGGAAGTCCTGAAACTTGAGAATAATTTTTTTTTGGGTTAATGACAATTTAGGGCCTGTAGTATAGGGGCATTACCACATTGGGGCCCGAAGTCCAAAAACTATCAATTTAGGGCCTTAATTTACAATTTTGATCAAATTGGGGCTTTTTGACGTTTTCCGTCCAAAAGCCTCGTTAACTGACCCTGTGCGATGCACGTGACATTTTGTGAGGGTAATTTGGTGATTTCGCAATTGACTGAATTAAATAAGATGTTTAACGTCGACCATGGAGGGAGAATCAATTGAAGAAGACAACGGCAACCTAGGTTTCCTTGCTTAAAGAATCGATTTCATAGAATCGATTGGTGATTTCAGTGAAGAAAAATGACTTGGTGTAAGCGAAAGAAGAAGGGTTGTCTCTATCCATCCACACCAAATTACGGTAATTTTTATGGAAAAATTAGGGCACGAAGTGGTCCCAAATATGCTCTGTGATTTTTTATTTGATTTTGTGTTAAAAAATGTAGTCCTTTGTTGTTTTTCATGAAGTGGTCCCATGTTAGTTTGAATATACTTTTTTTCTTTACCTATTGTCCATTAAATATGTATAAATTCAACCTATTACACCTTTTTATGCTTTTCTTTTCTTCAATTTTCATATGTGTAGAGTCTGAAGAACATTTTTCTATAAAGCTTCATCATGGGGGCTACTTTACTACAGGCAGTATGGGTATGAGTACATACAATGGAGGAAATGTCACTTGGTTTGACTATTTTGAGGTTGATTGTGTGTCAATGCTTGAACTTAAGTTAGCTGTTAAAGAGGCTGGTGTGGAATCAGATAATTATACTTTGTACCAAAAGGTTGGGGATTTACAGTTTGATACAATGGTAAATCTAGAACTAAGGTTAATTAAAAATGATAATGATGCAGCTAATATTGCAATGTTTATGTCTAAGAAGAAGAGGGTTGTTGAACTGTATGTGGAAATAGATGGGAGATGTGAGGGAATGACTGATGTTGATGTGGTTGGTGATTTACAAAGATTATTGGAGGATTTCTGAACATGAATCTTTACATGATAGTGAGTATGAGGGTAGAGAGGATGACATGGAAGTTGAGGTTGAGGTTAATGGTGATGAAGTTGGAGGATCTAAAGTGACCTCTACGGGTAGGGATACTGGAAAAATAGTTCAATGGTCATATGGGGCTGGTGTGAAGGGTAATCCCTCATGGAATGGAACCTAGGGTGCCTGATAGAAGGTTTACAAGCATTTCTGTGACTGGGGAGCATGGTACTACCAGCAACGCTGACACAGATAACCCTTCACAGCCTTATTTTGAGAGGGGTGGAAAGAGATATGTCACAATGAAGAATCTCAAGAAGACAGCTAAGAATTTGAGTGCAACTAAAAAGTAAATGGTCAATGTTGGCTTTGATTCTCTTTTGCTTTTGGTCTGTCTTATTCTCTATTGTACATGTGGTTGAATGGTCTTTTGGATAAACAATGTTAGGTTAAAACTTAATGGTCTTGTGTGGTCCATTCCTAGTGTTATGCCATATGGGCAGTTTCCTTTACTTTTGGTTATGTTTTGTTCAAACTTAAATGTCTTTTTGTACCACAACTATTGATATATAACATATGACCTTGGAATCCTTTATTTTGTAGCTGTTGTGATTTACATGGGTGTTTTCCTTCAGTCTTTCTTCATTCAATCACTCAACAGAATAAACATACAACCACAAGAACACAACAATAGTAGAGACAAGAACAATGTTTTACCAAACTCCAAACTTTCTTCATTCAATCAGTCAACATATATTACAAAGACTACAACAACATATCTATTTCAAATCCAATATCACAAAAGCAAGTCCACAACAGCATACCTAATACAAATCCCATGTCACATAAGCAAATCCATCACCATTACAATTCTTTCGAACATAAGCATAGACTAACTTAACAAACAGAAGAAACATACAACCCAAGAAAACAACAATAGTAGCCACAAGAACTTTATTTGTCTTTTCAATCTTCCAATTTCCTCCTGCATTTTGTTTCTATTACGGATCAAACCAGGTATGACTGCCTTTGATCTTCCACATATCTCTGGATCAACCCATGAAAAATACCCACAATTCCCCTGAATAAAATTTGGACAAAATTTAGACCAAAAACAAATTAAACTTACAGAAAAAATTAGAAGTCAAAAATTACTTACAGATGGGCATTGTAGAAATCTTCTACTAGGATTCCTTTCGGTCCATGATGTCTGCAATCGTGCTACTTCACCGCATCTGCATCTTCGATTCTCAATGCTCATGATGAAAACCCCAAATTTTGCCCTAATTGTTGCAAGGAAACAGCTTCGCAAGGAAACCTAGGTTGCCGTTGTCTTCTTCAATTGATTCTCCTCCATGGTCGACGTTAAACACCTTATTTAATTCCGTCAATTGCGAAATCACCAAATTACCCTCACAAAATGTCACGTGCAATGCACAGGGTCAGTTAACGGTGCTTTTGGACGGAAAACGTCAAAAAGCCCCAATTTGATCAAAATTGTAAATTAAGGCCCTAAATTGATAGTTTTTGAACTTCGGGCCCCAATGTGGTAATGCCCCTATACTACAGGCCCTAAATTGTCATTAACCCTTTTTTTTTAATCTCAACTTTCAACTTCTTTCTCTCTCCAAAATTAGCCAAACAATCTCCACATTTCTTGCTCATCTTCTCAATGCAAGTTAAATATTGAAGTAATATTTATCTCCTCAATTTAATTGCACAATTATTTTCCATTTAGACTTTCAAAAAAATTAAAATTATCAACAATCAAGTCTGAAGCCTAAAAATATACTTATGTGTCTCCTCTTTTATCATGCATAATAAACTAAAAGAATGTAGAGTATTGTTATTATTTTTGTTTTTTATTTGAATAGAGATTTGTTTTGAGAAAATGTATTATTTCTTAAAGTAATTACGTTTAAATTAATAAATTTATATGCTCAAAAATTAATTTATTAATTTAATTTACTGTTGAAAAAATATAAAAATAATATTATTTAATATAAGGTTTTTATATTAATTTTATCAATAACTTATTTTTGAGGAATTTATAGTTTTTTTTAATATGACTGTAGAAGGTAGTAACACTTCAGGAGGAAAAAGAAAACCAAAAAAGAAAAGAAAAAAAATAGACTGTGTACACTTTCCCATGCTCCTCTCATTCCCGTAACCCCTTCCCCTCCAACTTCCCTGAATTTTCTGATCACAAACCCTTCAAAAAAAAACATAATTGCAACCCAAAACCACCATCACCACAATCAAACCACCACACCACCACCACCAACAACAACAATACCTGAACATCAAAACTTAAAATTCATACTATTTAAAACTCAAATAATTAAATCAAGAAATCCAAAACTCTAAACTCAAAATTTCTTAACTGAAAGAGTGAGATTTTAGGAAACAGGTTTGTTTCCTATTACGAATCAAAGTGGTATATTTGGTAAGTTGATTTTGTGACTTTCATGGAAAGATTTATAATTGTCCTATTATGAAAAGGACATTGTTAATATTGTAAATATCTTTCATTTATGTACATATATTTATATTAGGACTAACCTACTAACAAAATCTCTTTCCTTGTGAGTGTGATTTATGTTTCCTTGTAGGAATTGGAATCTCACATATGGAAATGTTTTGGATTCGTGAAGATCTTCTCAAGGTGCCTATAAATACAAGTGATCAGCACAAAGAGAAGACACAGCTTCAGAGAATTATTTTGGAAGACAAATACTTTTGTACTTCACGGTTCAATATTGTTATTTAGGTTGTGAGTGAAGGTTGTGTCTTACATCCCAACTCATATCTAGTATTTCTTCAAGTTCTTTGTTTTACTTCTGATTAGAATATGATCTACTTGGGAAAGGGAGACTGTTCTTATCGTATAAGGCGATTAGAACTTGTTTAGTATTTTAATATTTTCATTTTCACTTATTTGTGTTTTTGTAAGTAATACAGTTTTATAGTGAAAAGCTTTTTGGGCGTAAGCCTTGTTTGCTGGGATCAAAACCACTAAACGTTTATAATACTTGTGTTTTATTATTTTATTCCGCTGCTTAATTGTGAATGTGTGGACAGTTGAATCTCACATTTGTACTCACATTTGTGATCTGTTGAGTTGACTAGGTTTTCTAGCTACACGAAACTTTCAATTGGTATCAGAGCCAACTCTCAAAATACTACTGAGTGTTAATCCAGAAAGTGTAGTCATAATGGAATGCCAAAATGATCAAAACATGCCTTCTGTCTTGGATGGCATAAATTATTCTCTTTGAAAGTCTAAAATGCGTAATTACATCAAAGGCATTGATGAAAGGGCCTGGATGTGTATTCTTGTGGCCTGGCAACCTCCTACTATAGAGAAAAGGTCGGAATCTGGTGTTGGTGAATCCATCTTTGAAAGAAAACCTGAAGAGATGTGGACACTTGATGAAATTCATGCTACAAATTACAATTCTAAAGCCGTGGGTGCTATTTTCAGCCATGTTTCTGGAAATATGTATAAGCTTATCACCAATGAAATCATAGCAAAGAATGCTTGGGACATCTTACAAATGCAATGTGAAGGAATTCCGAGTGATAAATCTACTAGACTTAGGATTTTAATGGATAGGTTTGAAATACTTAGAATGGAAGAGACAGAAGACATAGTCTCTTATGCTACAAGAATCCATGAAATTTCTAATGAATGATATAGCATTGGTGAGTCTATCTCGAATGCCAAACTTGTTAGCAAGATCTTAAGGACTCTACCTGAGAGGTCCAACATTAAGGTGGCTATTATAGAGGAGACCAATGATACTAACATAGTAGGATTAGATAAACTTGTTGGATTTTTGACTGTGTTTGAGCTAAATCTTGAAGCTTAGAAAAAGAACAAGGCAATAAGCCTTGCTCTTAAAAGCTCAGCTGCTGTTCCAAAGGAACTGGTTAATCTCTCATCTAAAATTGACAACTCAAACCTTGAGGATGAGGATGTGGCCCTTATCTCTAAAAAATTCAGTTCTATACTGAAAAACAAGAGAATAAACAAGTTTCCAAATAGGCCTGCTCCCAGTGCTGCTGAAAGACCAAAAACTAGCACTGAGAATGGGTTCAAAAGGCCAAACCTTGAGAATAAACAATCCTAAGATTCTGTGCAATGTAGGGCATGTCGTGTGTGGGGCGCCCTCCCGAGCTCGGGACCTATAGACTCGTGCCCCAAGCTGGAGGGTCCCAAACCTTCCATTTTGAATAAAACTTTTTGTTCAATGAACTTGGAAGTAAAAATAAACCTTTAACAAATCAACATAACCTCTCCACTTGGAGATGGAATATAAATCATGTTTCAAAAGTCATAACCGGTTTTAGTTACAACACTACAGATGTAAAGACTTACAAAAGCCAACTTTGAAAGAAAACCAATCCCATATCTACTTACAACACAAACACACTGAAAATGTTTTATAAAAGTTTTATATACAAATTTTCCCCAAAAGAATAACATCCACCACCTACTCCCAACTCCCAAACCATAACATACCCTGACAACCCAAAAGTGTGAGATCCAAACTCCTTTTCGGCCTCACCGGTCTGGTCCTCCTGTCTCAGCGGGATCTAAAACAGTAAAGGGAGAAGGGGTGAGAATAAATCTCAGTAAGCTATTATGGATGCAACAATATGCCATATAATATGCAACACATAAACAGGTTGCTCATAATCACATTGGTAAAGCGGTAAACACATTACCTTACCTCATTTTACCTTTACCGTCTGAACAATAAGTCGTACAACATCGGGAGTAAAACCCCACTTATTTGTGAACTGCTTAGGCATATTCACATCTTATAAGACCCATTTGTCAGGGAAACATATAAGATACCAGTAATCTGTAAGGCTTTTGGCTCAATACAGAAGATGCAACCCCAGTCTATGGCCACAGAGGAGGAAAGTCATAGGTATAATGTAATCTGAGCACCTTATGGAACAATTTCTCATAAGTGATCGTATTCCATTTTACCCCCTATGATCAGCTGATATAAACACGTTCAAGCACATAATAGATACTTGTAGATACTTGAAAATAAATCCACATTTTGGGATATCAATACATAATATGGTAATATTACTCATGTTAAATCATCACAATAGTGCAACATATATTTAAACACTATTGAATAACAACAATCCAACAACATTGTATTAATACTCATGTTCAAACCAATGAAGTAATGCAACATGTATTTAAACACTATGTGCACAACCAACTATGAATATGTAATCAAATATGGCCACAATTAATAACAAGTAAGCCCTACATACTCATTACACAATATTGAGTACCTTCTATAAAGGTTCCATATCAATTTACCAAGTTTTTATCAACTTTGGTTAAGATTCCCAAATGACGTTCAACCATTTTCAGGACAATATTTAAAGACCTTCCCTTTATCATTTTGGGCCATTTAAGACTCCATTGTAAAGTACTAATGTTGTACTAAAATCATAGTCAATTGGTGTTAAAAGATATATTAGGGAACTAGGGTCTACAAGGCTTGGAAAATTGTTCATAGTGAACTGCACTGGGCACGACTCATGCCCCAATTCCGCACGACTGCCTGAATTGTCACGACTACTTACTACGAGTGCAAGGGCATGGGAACGACTCGTTCTCTAGGGCACGAGTCGTGCCCTTGCCCCGAAACCATGCTGAAGTGCAAAACATCAGCAGCAAGGCAAGGAAGAATCATTTTCACTCATTTCCAGCTACTTCAATCTCAGTATACCCACTCTAAGTTACCTCTACATGTTACCACAAGGCCATATAACATAGTTAGAACAACTTTGTTCCTTCCAATCCCATCCCTTATGCCATGAACACCTTACTCCATATTCTTTCAGTTTCCAAAAGCCAAATAAAATGATCCAACACTACCAAAACTCATTTATATCATCATAATATCATCATTTAACTTGGTATGAACAATTATGGAAAAGAATCATAATAACTTACCAAAATGTTTCGAAAATAATAATAACTTTGATCGGCTATAAATGCTCCACTTGACTCCCTGAGCGTTAATATGAAATCAAAACGAAGAACGGATTGACGGTTGATTTATTGTGATTTTTGGAAGGTATCCCTAGGTTGATAAGAACGTAGGAAGGAAGAAGAACTGAGGGAAGAAGAGTGAATCTTCTGGGAGAAGGAGATGATATTTATATATCCCATTTACACTCTAGCTCCTCCAAGTTCTAGCTAACTACAATCAACCCCTTAACTTTATATTTACACCTAAGCTTCTCATTACTTTTTATAACTCTTTAATTAAAATTTCAAATATTATAACTTGCTACATTAATTCCTATTTATTCCATTTAAACCTTATATAATTCATATTGATTTATTAACATCCTAAAATCGCGTAAATTAGCAAAATATCAAAATAAACACGTAAATACTTTACTTATCATATAATGCCTAACATGAGATGGAATGCACCCCACCCCCACGCGCTCCACGTGTGACCAAAATGGTGCCTATGTTTAGGGTCGTGACACTCACTCCCCCTTAAATGAAATTCGTCCCAAATTTGAAATTCACTTACCTGAATGATTAAATAACCCAGAATACATCATGGAGAGAAGAAAGAGATGGAGGTAGAGCCAATCTGTACGCTAACTCCCCCACCTTCTCTAACACCTCGAATGGACCAATAAACCTTGGTGTTAACTTCCCCTTATTGCCAAACCTTTTAATCCCCGTTCTTGGTGAAATTTTCAAAATACAAAGTCATCAACCTGAAATGACAACTCCCTTCTTCTGGTATCGGCGTAGCTTTTCTGTCGACTCTGGGCTGTCTTCAATCTATCCCGAATCACTTTAATCTTCTCAGTTGAATCTCTAACCAAATCTGGACCCCAAAGTCTAGCTTCACCAACCTCGTCCCAACACATTGGAGACCTACATTTCCTCCCATATAATGCCTCGTATGGTGCCATCTCAATACTGGACTGGTAGCTGTTATTATACGCAAATTCCACCAAAGGCAAATGATCTTCCCAAGATGAGTGGAAATCCATCACACACGCTCGTAACATGTCCTTAAGAATCTGAATGGATCTCTCAGTCTGCCCATCGGTCTGAGGATGAAACGCTGTGATAAAACTCAACTTGGAACCTAGAGCTTCGTGCAAAGCCCTCCAAAACCGCGAGGTAAATCTTGGATCCCTATCTGAAACAATGTTGACAGGCACTCCATGAAGTCTCACAATCTCGCGAATATACAACTGGGCCAATATCTCCAGTGAATACTTGGTTGAAACTGGTAAAATATGTGCAGACTTGGTCAATCTGTTCACAATCACCCATATAGCATCCATCTTCGGCGAAGTAGGAGGTAATCCAGTCACAAAATCCATCGAGATGCCTTCCCATTTCCATTTCGGAATATCCAGTGGTTGAAGTAATCCCGCGGGCCTTTGATGTTCATCTTTGATTTGTTGGCAAGTCAGGCACTTTGATACAAATTCAGCAATCTCCTTTTCATACCATTCCACCAATACCCTCTCTTCAAGTCCTGATACATCTCCATGCTTCCGGGATGAATAGCAAATCTGGACTTATGTCCATCCTCTAATACTTGCCTTTTGATCTCCGGGGAAGAAGGTACGCAAATTCTATCTTTGAATGTTAAAATCCCATCTTTGTTCAATGAAAACTCCCCGGTCTTTCCATCTTGTAATTTCTCCAAAATTTTCTTCAATTCAATATCACCTTGCTGAGCTTTCAAAAGATCCCCATATAGAGTAGGAACAGCTCGAACATTCGCAAATAGAATATCACCTCTCAATTCACGGGACATCAAGGATGATAAATGAGCCTTTCGGCTAATAGCATCTGCTACCACATTAGCCTTCCCTGGATGATAAGAAATGACACAATCATAGTCCTTCAACAACTCTAACCAACGCCTCTGCCTGTTGTTCAACTCCTTTTGGGTAAACAGGTATTTCAAACTCTTGTGATCAGTAAGTATCTAAAATTTTGCTCCATATAAATAGTGCTTCCACTTATGCAATGCAAAGACAATGGCAGCCAACTCCATATCGTGAGTAGGATAGTTCTGCTCTACTGGTGATAATTTCCTCGAAGCATACGCAATTACCTTCCCATTTTTCATAAGGACACAACCCAATCCTTCTTTAGAGGCGTCACTAAAAATAACAAAATTCTCACAACCATCTGGAAGGGTAAGAATCGGAGCTGAAGTCAATCTCTTCTTCAACTAAGTAAAGCCAGCTTCACACTTAGCATCCCATACAAATGGTATATCCTTCCGAGTCAATCGGGTCAACGGAGTTGCAATTCTCGAAAATCCCTCTATAAATCTTTGATAATACCCCGCTAAACCTAGGAAACTACGAACCTCAGTAACTATAGAAGGTTGTTTCCAGTTGACTACGGCCTCAATCTTCACAGGATCTACAGCAATACTCGTACTTGACACTACATGACCCAGGAAGGAAATCTGTTCAAGCCAAAACTCACATTTGCTGAACTTTGCAAATAACTGTTTCTCACGAAGCACAGATAAAACAATTCTCAAATGCTTCTCATGTTCTTCCCGGGATTTGGAATATACCAAAATATCATCAATAAAAACTACAACAAAACTGTCAATATAGGGCTTGAAAATTTTGTTCATCATGTCTATAAATACTACCGATGCATTGGTCAACCCAAAAGGCATAACAATAAATTCATAATGACCGTACCTTGTTCTGAAGGCTGTTTTAAAAATATCATCTGGTCTGATTTTCAACTGATGGTATCTGCCACGCAAGTCAAGCTTGGAATAGATAACGAAACCTTGAAGTTGATCAAATAAGTCATCAATATGAGGAAGCAGATATTTGTTTTTGATAGTAGCTTGATTCAACAGTCTATAATTAATACATAACCTCAACGTACCATCCTTCTTCCTGACAAACAAAACCGGTGCTCCCCAGGGCGAAACACTTGGACGAATGAAACCCCTGTCTAACAATTCCTGCAACTGAAATTTCAATTCTTTTAACTCAGCTGGAGCCATTCTGTAAGGTGCTTTGGCAATTGGTGAAGTACCTGGCAATAAATCAATACAGAACTCCACCTCTCTATCCGGAGGAATAGAATACTCAGTTGAGAATACATCAATAAACTCCTTCACAACTGGAACATGAGATAGCTCAGGAGACTTCTTACTAGAGTCTAACACATATGCCAAGTACCCCTCACACCCTTTTGATAACAATTTTTTAGCCTTTAATACAGATATAACATGAATGCCAAATAAAGACTTATCATCATCAAATATAAACATAGGCACATCAGGCATAGAAAAGGTGACTCGCTTCTTATGACAGTCCACCAAGGCATGACAATTACTCAACCAGTCAATGCCTAGAATGACATCAAAATCTCATATTGGTAACTCTACCAAATCCACTGGCAATACATGCCCACATATGATCACCTCATAATCATGATAAATCAAAGGGGATTCGAGGAACTCTCCCACATGAGTAGAAACCTCTAGCATATAAGGCAACAACTTAGGCAACTTATGAAAAGTGAATGCAAAATGTATGCCAAATAAGAATGGGACAACCCATGGTCTATAAGAATACGAGCGCTGACCCTTGAGACAGGTACTATACCTCTAATGACCGCGGTGGGATCTACCTTGCCTCGATCCAAGGCAAACACTCTACCTTGCACTCTCTCCTTAGGCTTCCCCTCAATATCCCTCTTTACTCCACCTCTTAGCTGGCCACCCTGCTGTCTGCCACCCACAGCTTGACCCCGTTGAAATTTAGGACAATCCTTTCTGAAGTGCCCCATTTATCCACAACTCATACATTTCCCTTGTTTGCTCCAACATTTGTCTTCAGAATGTCTCACCTTCTTACAAAAGTTGCAAACAGTCCCAAAATGGCTGGACACTGGACGAGTTGAAACTGTAATAGTTCCTATTCTAGCCACTCCTGGAGTTGAAGGCTTAGGCTGACCCCTGTTCTGTCCTGAACCTTGGCCTGGAAACTTGGCCTTGCCTCCACTACTACCTTCAGGTCTGCCCCGATGTTCTTCAATATCATTTTCAATTCTATAAGCCATGTTCACTGCTGGTTGATTGTTGGGGAAATCGTGCATCAACAATTGTTTTCTGAACTCCAATCTTAGTCCTTTCACAAACCTGTAGACTCTTCTCTCCTCCTTTGGTACTAAATGAGGACAATACCTTGCTAACTCTATGAACTTCGATGAGTACTTGGCCACTGTCATCATCCCCTGCTCGAGCCTTAGAAACTCAACCTCTTTCTTGTCCCGGGTAATCAAAGGAATAAAATGTTCTTTAAATCTCCTGGTAAAGTTATCCCAAGTTTGGGGCGTGTGGTCCCGCTCCCAACTCTCCTTAAGTATCTGCCACCAATGCTTTGAAGGACCTTCCAACTTGAACACAGCACATCTAACTTTCTCCTCGGCAGAACTTTCCATTGCCACAAAAATTTTATTCATAGCTTCCAACCACCTTTCTGCTTTTACTGGATCTGAATCCCCATTGTAGCTTGGTAGAGCCATCTTGGACAAATTTCTCTAACCCATGTGCTTGTCTTCTCTCTGGTTGTTGTTGAGCCTGACCCTGAGCTGCCATGTTTTGAAGGAAAACCCTGAACATATTCATCATTTCTGCATTCTGATTTCCCCCGGCTCCCATATCACCCATATGTCCTTGATCCCTTTGCTGGTCATCACTAGTTCCCGCCTTACACCAATCCCTGCATTAAACGCTCGGCGTCAGATATCACACACTCTCCCTTAGACTAGACATATACCCTTGATTTCTAAACCACTGCTCTGATACCAACTGTGGGGCGCCCTCCCCAGCTCGAGACCTATAGACTCGTGCCCTAAGCTGAAGGGTCCCAAACCTTCCATTTTGAATAAAACTTTTTGTTCAATGACCTTGGAAGTAAAAATAAACCTTTAAAAAATCAACATAACCTCTCCACTTGGAGATGGTATATAAACCATGTTTCAAAAGTCATAACCTGTTTTAGTTACAACACTACAGATGTAAAGACTTACAAAAGCCAACTTCGAAAGAAAACCAATCCCATATCTACTTACAACACAAACACACTAAAAATGTTTTATAAAAGTTTTATATACAAATTTTCCCCAAAAGAATAACATCCACCACCTACTCCCAACTCCCAAACCATAACATACCCTGATAACCCAAAAGTATGAGATCCAAACTCCATTGTAAAGTACTAATGTTGTACTAAAATCATACTCAATTGGTTTTAAAAGATATATTAGGGAACTAGGGTCTACAAGGCTTGGAAAATTGTTTATAGTGAACTGCACTGGGCACGACTCATGCCCCATGGCACGACTCGTGCCCCAATTCCGCACAACTGCCTGAATTGTCATAACTACTTACTACGAATGCCAGGGCATGGGAACGACTCGTGCTCTAGGGCACGAGTCATGCCCTTACCCAGAAACTATGCTGAAGTGCAGAACATCAACAGCAAGGCAAGGAAGAATCATTTTCACTCATTTCCAGCTACTTCAATCTCAGTATACCCACTCTAAGTTACCTCTACATGTTACCACAAGGTAATATAACATAGTTAGAACAACTTTGTTCCTTCCAATCCCATCCCTTATGCCATGAACACCTTACTCCATCTCAACTCATTATTCTTTCATTTTCCAAAAGCCAAATAAAATGATCTAACACTACCAAAACTCATTTATATCATCATAATATCATCATTTAACTTGGTATGAACAATTATGGAAAAGAATCATAATAACTTACCAAAATGTTTCAAAAATAATAATAACTTTGATCGGCTATAAATGCTCCACTCGACTCCCTGAGCGTCAATATGAAATCAAAACGAAGAACGGATTGACGGTTGATTTATTGTGATTTATGGAAGGTAACCCTAGGTTGATAAGAACGTAGGAAGGAAGAAGAACTGAGGGAAGAAGAGTGAATCTTTTGGGAGAAGGAGATGATATTTATATAACCCATTTACACTCTAGCTCCTCCAAGTTCTAGCTAACTACAATCAACCCCTTAACTTTACATTTACACCTAAGCTCCTCACTACTTTTTATAACTCTTTAATTAAAATTTCAAATATTATAACTTTACTACATTAATTCCTATTTATTCCATTTAGACCTTATATAATTCATATTGATTTATTAACATCCTAAAATCGCGTAAAATAGCAAAATATCAAAATAAACACGTAAATACTTTACTTATCATATAATGCCTAACATGAGATGCAATGCACCCCACCCCCACGTGCTCTACGTATGACCAAAATGGTGCCTATGTTTAGGGTCGTGACATCGTGGCTTTGGTCACTATGCTAATAAGTGTGCTAACATACTTAAAAAGAAGGGAATGAGCTTAACTGCTTCTCTAAGTGATAGTGAGGATGAAGATGAAGTTGCTAACATGCATGTGATAAACTGCCATTATGTGTTTAATATTCTTTTTAAAGGAATAGAAGAAAGTGATTCTGAGGAGAATGTGGATGTGGACACATCCTTGGACACATCTGAAGATACATCAAACCTGATTCTCAAATGTTTCTCTGTAAAAGGAGACTCAGATGGTGAAGATAGGGACATTTCCTATGAGGAACTATTTGCAACATACAAAGAACTGCATACAGATTGGATAAAGAGGATGGACAAAATTGAGGTACTTTCTAAGGTAAATAAAGTTCTTTCAGATAAATTGATTACCTGTGAAGATGAGAAAACCAAACTTTCAAAAGAAATTGATGTTCAAAAGGATACCTACCATTGCCAAACTTGAGGTTCTGGTAACCAAGAGAGAAGTTGAGCTAGAAAAGTTCAAAACTGAGTTTGAAAAAGCAAAGAGTACATTAACCAAGTTGAATACTGGTAAAATGAAACTTGATGAAGCTATTGCTCTTGGTAAAATTGGAAAAACTGGCATTGGTTTTGAAAAAACCAAATTTGTAAAAGAGGGATGTGAGGTTTCAAAAACTGCCGAAAAAACAATTTTGAGTACTAAAAGGGCAAGGAGGAGGCACTATATCTGTCATTATTGCTTTGCTCTTGGGCACATTCGTCCCTTTTATTATAAGTTGAAAGCTGATAGAAAAGCTGGCTGTGTAAATCAAACTCAGATGTGTGACAAGATGTGTACACATCCAGGCACACATCTTACTACACAGCAGCATCACCACCACAAAAAGAAAGTTGAAACTAAGTGGGTGGCTAAACCTAGTGCTACCTGCAATGTTGTCTACTCTTTCCTCAAGAGTAGTGTCTCTAGTTCCTGGTTTTTGATAGTGGGTACTCTATGCACATGATGTAACGATCCTAACCCTAGGCACTAATTTAGCATTCCATTATATGCATTTTATATTATTTGTTGACTTTAGGTGCTCCTATTATGTCTTTGATTTTTATGAAGAGTTAGGATGGAAATGAATAAACTTTAATGATATAGGGGCTAAATAAAATAAATATAAAGAGTTGTGGTGAAGTTATAATAATTGAAAGTAAATAAAATATGATTTGTAGTCAAGGTGTGTTGTGTAAAGAATTTGAGTAGAGGGCTTAAGTTCATTCTTTAAACTTTAGGGGCTTGAGTGTAGAAAATGGAAAGACTTCATTTATTTGGCATGGGGGGTCATACCCCTTCTTTTCCTCCCATCACCTTCTTTAGTCAAATTTCCCCCATACTTCCCCCATCTCATTTCATCATCCTCCTTCACCTCCTCAATCAAAAAGAAATCTCCATGGAAGCTCTCTCCTAAAAACCTCTCCTTCCAAGTTCTTTCCAAGTCCAATCCTTCACCATTTTTCAATCCGGGTGTACTTTCGTGTTCGGGGCAACGAGGGGAGCACATCAAGCTAAGAAAATCCTTGTTTCATCTCATATTGCTAATGTAAGTTATTATGACTTCCTTCTAATAATTGCTCACTTTATGTGTATTGAATCTCTTGTTGAAAGAAGAGGATTTTGATATTTTAAATAATGATTAATTGAGTTGAAATGGGTTAGTCAAGGTTGAATTGATTTTTAGTTGTAAAATGGTGATCTAAGATTGAAGGAGGAAAAGTATATAATAATTGTGAATGTTAATGATTTAAGAGTAAGTACTGAATTTGGGTTTGGCCAATTTTCTAGAATAAAGTAAGTGAAGAAAATGGTTAGTATTGTGTTATAGAGTTATTGTATGTAGTTATGTCCATCTTACTTTGATTTGGGAAATGTTATGAGCATATTTCAATTGGGTAGAAAGAAGTAGAAGAGGATTTAGTATATTTTTAATAAGGTAAGTATTATGACTTCCTTTCATAACTAGTTCATGAAATGCTTGGTTTTGTTATTGTGTTACTATCATTGTTGTTGATGATTAGCGCACTCTCTTGGAGTTAAGAAATGGAGTAATGACCTAGGAAAATGTTGTTGTTCATGAAAGTGATAAAGAGTGTAAGAAAAATGGGTTGAGCTAGATTAAGAATGTCAACTTGAAATGTGGTAGTGAAAGGGGTAGGAAATCAAGTTGTAAATGATCTAGGTTTATATTATTTTGGGTTTAAATGGTTTAGAATGATGTTAGTCAAGTTAGTAAAATTTCTTATGTTCATAAATTTGAGGAACTTGGCTTTTTATTATTGGTTCAGCTGCAAAAACAAGGAAATTCATCTTGGGCGGTCGCCCATGGGGGCTTGAGCGGCCTCCCATCACCACAGCCTTTGGTCTTCAACAATTTCCCTCTTGGGCGGTCGCCCAAGTGCCTTGAGCGGCCGCCCATCACCACAGAAGTTTATACACCCTTTTGAAACCTTACTTGGGCGGTCGCCCATGTCACCAGATTCTCCTCCAGTTTCCTTTCTTGTTGATTTCCACCCATAACCACTTAGCATGATTCCTAACCATTTTAAAGTAGTAGAAACCTAATCTACCTAGGATATGAATTAATCCTCTTTAACTTGGATTAAAGTAGAATACCATGGCTACACCATGATGTCTTATTGGGTCAAAATAGAATTGTGGAAGTAGTTAAATATTGTCCGGAAAATGGTTAATAAGCTTGATATGTAACTTCACCAAAGTGGTTCAAACTTGGGAATTAGATCTTGAACTTTATTTAAGATTATTCAAGGTTGTGTAATGACTTCGTAGGAATGGTTTAGGGTACATGGTGACCTTATTTGCTCCCATATCCTTGGTGGTTAGTTTGAATAGTTTTAAAGCTATAGGTTACACTATTGCGTTAGTTATAAATGTATATGTATCACATTGTGGCATTGTTATCCCAATTGTGGAATTATTTATTATATGGATACCTTGATATCCCAAGTGGGGACTATTTGGTATATTGTTATATTGTATCCCAAGTGTGGATTATTTGGTTATATTGTTACCTTACTTGAATTCATATTCATTGATGGTATTATGCATAGTGTATTAAATGAATGTTGCACTATAGTATTGATTTAACATGAGTATACATTACCATGTTATTATATCCTTATCCCTTTTGGTGGATCTTATTTCAAGTATCTATTATGTGCTTGAACGTGTTTATATTATATGTGATTCGGGGGTATAATGGAATTCAATCAATTATGGATTTGTTCAATAAGTGATTGAAGGTTCATCATACCTGTGACCGTCCCCTCTGTGGCCACAGAGTGGGAGTGCTAGCTTCTGTATTGAGCCAAAAGCCTTATAGTCAGCTGCGATTTTATGGAGTTAGGTGGAATGTTTCTGTATTAAGCCAAAAGCTTTACAGATAGCGGCGATATTATATGATACTCTGAATAAGGGTCATATAAGTATCTTCTTTTCTTATATGGATCTCTGGGGTATGAGTCCTATAAGCGGTGAATGTGCGTAGGGCGGTTCACCAAAGAGCGGAGTTTTACTCCCACGTTGTACGACATATTGTTCAGACGGGAAAGGTAAAATGAGGTAACGTAAGGTGTTTACCGCTTTCATAATGTGTTATGTGTGACCATGCTATGTGTTCCATATTGTTTGGCATCTTGCTGCATTCATAATAGCTTATTGAGATTTATTCTCATCCTTCTCCCTTTAATGTTTTTATTATCTGAGACAGGAGGAACCGACCAGTGAGGACGGGGAGGAGTTGTACACGTCTTTGGGTTGTTGGGTACGTTTATGTCCTAGATGGGATATGAGATTGTGTTTTGGGTATTACTCCTTTGTTGGAGTCGTTTGTATAAACTTTTGTAAAGATTTTAATTGGGACCTTTTGTAAATTAAGGTGTTGTCTATCCTTTTAAATATGTTGGAAAATATGGTTCATGTTTTATTTACTTCAAAGGAAAATGATTCAAGTTATTACTTGAAGAGTATTTAATCAAAGTTTGGTTCTTTTCAAGTTAGGCCAAAAGTTTTAAAGTTCAGGTGGTTCTTTTTCAATTTGGGGACGCTCTTACTCGGGACACGTGTTAGGTTCCGGGTCGAGGTCCTCACAGTTGGTATCAGAGCTTAGTTTAGAGGTCAAGGGTAGATGTCTAAACTAAGGGGGAGTGTGTGGTAATTGACGCCGAGTGTTTAATGCAGGAGTTGTTCTAATGGCCGGAAGCAATGATGACCAGTGAAAGGTTTTGGAAAATGAAGGAAATATGGGGACAGGTGGGATTCAGAATGAGGAGATGGTAAATTTATTCAGGATATTTGTACAGAATATGGAAACTCGAGGGTCAGCTCCGAATCAATCTAAAGGATGTCAAAGTGATGAATTGGAAAGGTTTGTGAAAATGAATCCACCGAGTTTTAATGGAGATCCGGATCCGTTAAAGGCAGAAAAATGGTTAGCAGAAATGAACAAAATCTTTGAGGTTATGGAGAGTCGCAACGAAGAGAAATTTAGATATGCCGTTTTCAAACTTGAAGGTCCAACTGATCAGTGGTGGCAGATTTTGAAGGGATGTTGGGAGCGGAATCATACGCCTCCGACTTGGGATAATTTCACCCAGCAGTTCAAGGATTATTTCATTTCAATGGTTACAAGGGACAAGAAGGAGATCGAATTCTTAGGACTAGAACAAGGAAACATGATGGTGAATCAGTATTCAGTCAGGTTTGAGGAATTAGCTCGGTGTTGCTCTCATTTGGTATCGCATGAAGCGAGAAGAGTTCAAAGGTTTGTAAAAGGTTTGAGGATTGAGTTTAGGAAGAAATTATTGATTGATAGCTTCACCAATTATCACACAGCCGTAGATAGAGCATATAAGATCGAAAATGACATTGAGGAAAATAGTGAAAGATCCAAAAGTGGGGTTAGAAATAAACCAAGGTATCTAGGACAAGGATCCAAAATCACCAGAGGAAAACCAAGGGCTTCAACTTCAGAGAGTATGAGAGGGGAACTTGTTGTGGCTTCTTCGTCTAGGCCAATATCCAAACAGTGTGGGATGATTTGTAAATTTTGTAAAAGGATTGGACATACCAAAGATCAGTGTTGGAGTAAGCAAGGCAGGTGTATTAATTGTGGATCAATGGGACACTTTAGGAGGAATTGCCCAAGGTTGCAGCGGGGACGAGCTTCAAGCAGCGGTCAGCTGGGTGGACAACAAAGAGGTGGTACCAAAAGAGATAACAAAGTGGAACCAAAAGAGAAGGTCTAAGGTCGAATATGTGTTTCGGGTCTAGGAGAGATAGATCCCTCAGAGGTTACTAGAGGTATATTCCCTGTCTCAGGAGTTAGGGGTCATATTTTTATAGATCCTGTTTTATATCATTTATGTTTAGCATCGCATTTTGTTTCTATGTGGCATACATTGCTTGAGATTTGTTTTATGTGTTAGAGATTTCTGCTCTTATGAGAGAGTACCTCAAATCTCCTTTGGTTTACCACGATGGTGATGTGGTTATAGCTGGGCATGTATTGCCTGTTGATTTGGTATGATTACCAACTTGTAATTTTGAGATATACTTGACCTGGATGGGTAAGTAGTTGTGGTGCATGGGTAGACTGTCATAAGAAGTGAGTCTCCTTTTATATGCCTAATTTACTTATATTGGTATTTGATATAGATAAACTTTTATGTGGAATTCTTGTTATATATAGGCATTAAAGGTGGAAATTTTGGTTAAAAGTGTGAAGGGTATTTGGTTTGTGTTAGACTAGCATAAGAAGTCTTTTCAAAAAAAAAAAAAAATTATGTGCTAGTTGTGAGTAGATGGTAAATGTGCTTCCATCGAAGTATCTCATGTGTTGGTTCTGGGTATGGTAAGCAGAATTTTAATCCTTATTTTTTTGACTTTATGGCAATTATGATTGATGACTTCTATGTTTAATTAAAGTTTCGGGAAGATCATGAAAATCATTTGAGGGTTGGGTTAATGATCCTTTGTGAGAAGTCCTTGTATGCAAAGTTTAGCTAATGTGAGTTGACTCGAGAAGATTCCAAATTTTGGGTTCTATAGTCTTAAGCTTGGATGTTACCATTTATCTTACGAGGATTGTGTCCGTGATCTTTGGGGTTGGCAAGTGCTACCGAAGGAATTTTTAGGAAATTCTTGAGAATTGTAAAATCGTTGATTAGGTTAACTCTAAAGGATATATCAATGGTGTAGGATGTAATAAGGATGAATTATATTGATAGAGATTGAGAATAGATTGACTATAGATCCGATCCTTACTTTACCTAGGGGATTTGAGAACTTTGTGAATTATAAGTACGTATTAAAGGAAGATTAGGTTGTGATATTATGAGAAATTGGAAGTAATAGTGTATGTTTCGAGGAAGTTAACTTAGATAAAGCGGAATTTTCTTATCCTCTACTCGAGAGTGGCTGCAATTGTGTTGCGTTATTTAAGTGGAAACCTTATCTTTTTGAAGCTCCCTTTTGGGATTTGTTATCGATCCAAAAAGTTTGGAGGATTTAGTTACTCGAAAGGAAGAGATTAGAGGACTATCCAGATTTTTGAAGAATAGGTTGTGTGTTGTGTTATGGACTTCCTTTCAACTTGAGGAGTTTAATTAACCTTAGTGAGTTGCGTATAATAGTAGATTTTAGTTTAGCATTGAAGTGGTACTGTGTGAAGCTTGGTATGGAAAAATCATTTGCATGATCCCTCGTTTGTATGGAGTTCTCCCACTAATGATGATTAGACGGATTGGACTTATGCGGGAGAACCGTTGAGAGTTAATAGAATTGTAGTTTAGGGAATTGAAATCCTAGAGTATTCGGGTTGTGAAAATGTATAGAAGAATCATACCAATGAGGAAACTATTTGAAAGTTGTAATTTGAAATACGTGAGAGGTAATTTTTTTTTATTTGATCATTAAGGTAAGCAAGTTTAAAATTCGGGACAAATTTTCTTTAAGGGGAAGTGAATGTAATGACCCTAACCCTAGGCACTAATTTAGCATTCCATTATATGCATTTTATATTATTTGTTGACTTTAGGTGCTCCTATTATGTCTTTAATTTTTATGAAGAGTTAGAATGAAAATGAATTAACTTTAATGATATAGGGGCTAAATAAAATAAATATAAAGAGTTGTGGTGAAGTTATAATAATTGAAAGTAAATAAAATATGATTTGTAGTCAAGGTGTGTTGTGTAAAGAATTTGAGTAGAGGGCTTAAGTTCATTCTTTAAACTTTAGGGGCTTGAGTGTAGAAAATGGAAAGACTTCATTTATTTGGCATGGGGGGTCATACCCCTTCTTTTCCTCCCATCACCTTCTTTAGTCAAATTTCCCCCATACTTCCCCCATCTCATTTCATCATCCTCCTTCACCTCCTCAATCAAAAAGAAATCTCCATGGAAGCTCTCTCCTAAAAACCTCTCCTTCCAAGTTCTTACCAAGTCCAATCCTTCTCCATTTTTCAATTTGGGTGTACTTTCGTGTTCGGGGCATCGAGGGGAGCACATCAAGCTAAGAAAATCCTTGTTCCATCTCATATTGCTAATGTAAGTTATTATGACTTCCTTCTAATAATTGCTCACTTTATGTGTATTGAATCTCTTGTTGAAAGAAGAGGATTTTGATATTTTAAATAATGATTAATTGAGTTGAAATGGGTTAGTCAAGGTTGAATTGATTTTTAGTTGTAAAATGGTGATCTAAGATTGAAGGAGGAAAAGTATAGAATAATTGTGAATGTTAATGATTTAAGAGTAAGTATTGAATTTGGGTTTGGCCAATTTTCTAGAATAAAGTAAGTGAAGAAAATGGTTAGTATTGTGTTATGGGGTTATTGTATGTAGTTATGTCCATCTTACTTTGATTTGGGAAATGTTATGAGCATATTTCAATTGGGTAGAAAGAAGTAGAAGAGGATTTAGTATATTTTTAATAATGTAAGTATTATGACTTCCTTTCATAACTAGTTCATGAAATACTTGGTTTTGTTATTGTGTTACTATCATTGTTGTTGATGATTAGCGCACTCTCTTGAAGTTGAGAAATGGAGTAATGACCTAGGAAAAATGTTATTGTTCATGAAGATGATAAAGAGTGTAAGAAAAATGGGTTGAGCTAGATTAAGAATGTCAACTTGAAATGTGGTAGTGAAAGGGGTAGGAAATCAAGTTGTAAATGATCTAGGTTTATATTATTTTGGGTTTAAATGATTTAGAATGATGTTAGTCAAGTTAGTAAAATTTCGTATGTTCATAAATTTGAGGAACTTGGATTTTGATTTTTGGTTCAGCTGCAAAAACAAGGAAATTCATCTTGGGCGGTCGCCCATGGGGGCTTGAGCGGCCGCCCATCACCACAGCCTTTGGTCTTCAACAATTTCCCTCTTGGGCGGTGGCCCAGTGCTTTGAGCGGCCGCCCATCACCACAGAAGTTTATGCACCCTTTTGAAACCTTACTTGGGCGGTCGCCCATGTCACCAGATTCTCCTCCAGTTTCCTTTCTTGTTGATTTCCACCCATAACCACTTAGCATGATTCCTTACCATTTTAAAGTAGTAGAAACCTAATCTACCTAGGATATGAATTAATCCTCTTTAACTTGGATTAAAGTAGAATACCTTGGCTACACCATGATGTCTTATTGGGTCAAAATAGAATTGTGGAAGTAGTTAAATATTGTCCGGAAAATGGTTGATAAGCTTGATATGTAACTTCACCAAAGTGGTTCAAACTTGGGAATTAGATCTTGAACTTTATTTAAGATTATTCAAGGTTGTGTAATGACTTCGTAGGAATGGTTTAGGGTACATGGTGACCTTATTTGCTCCCATATCCTTGGTGGTTAGTTTGAATAGTGTTAAAGCTATAGGTCACACTATTGCGTTAGTTAGAAATGTATATGTATCACATTGTGGCATTGTTATCCTAATTGTGGAATTATTTATTATATGGATACCTTGATATCCCAAGTGGGGACTATTTGGTATATTGTTATATTGTATCCCAAGTGTGGATTATTTGGTTATATTGTTACCTTACTTGAATTTATATTCATTGATGGTATTATGCATAGTGTATTAAATGAATGTTGCACTATAGTATTGATTTAACATTAGTATACATTACCATGTTGTTATATCCTTATCCCTTTTGGTGGATCTTATTTCAAGTATCTATTATGTGCTTGAACGTGTTTATATTATATGTGATTCGGGGGTATAATGGAATTCAATCAATTATGGATTTGTTCTATAAGTGATTGAAGGTTCATCATACCTGTGACCGTCCCCTCTGTGGCCACAGAGTGGGAGTGCTAGCTTCTGTATTGAGCCAAAAGCCTTACAGTCAGCTGCGATTTTATGGAGTTAGGTGGAATGCTTCTGTATTAAGCCAAAAGCTTTACAGATAGCGGCGATATTATATGATACTCTGAATAGGGGTCATATAAGTATCTTCTTTTCTTATATGGATCTCTGGGGTATGAGTCCTATAAGCGGTGAATGTGCATGGGGGCAGTTCACCAAAGAGCGGAGTTTTACTCCCACGTTGTACGACATATTGTTCAGACGGGAAAGGTAAAATGAGGTAACGTAAGGTGTTTACCGCTTTCATAATGTGTTATGTGTGACCATGCTATGTGTTGCATATTGTTTGGCATCTTGCTGCATTCATAATAGCTTATTGAGATTTATTCTCATCCTTCTCCCTTTAATGTTTTTAGATCCTGAGACAGGAGGAACCGGCCAGTGAGGACGGGGAGGAGTTGTACACGTCTTTTGGGTTGTTGGGTACGTTTATGTCCTAGATGGGATATGAGATTGTGTTTTGGGTATTACTCCTTTGTTGGAGTCGTTTGTATAAACTTTTGTAAAGATTTTAATTGGGACCTTTTGTAAATTAAGGTGTTGTCTATCCTTTTAAATATGTTGGAAAATATGGTTCATGTTTTATTTACTTCAAAGGAAAATGATTCAAGTTATTACTTGAAGAGTATTTAATCAAAGTTTGGTTCTTTTCAAGTTAGGCCAAAAGTTTTAAAGTTCAGGTGGTTCTTTTTCAATTTGGGGATGCTCTTACTCGGGACACGTGTTAGGTTTCGGGTCGGGGTCCTCACACATGACATGTAACCAAGATGTGTTGACAGAATACATATTTGTAAATAGTGGCAAAGTAAACTTTGGTGGTGGGGCACAAGGAAAAATAATTGGTAAGGGAACCTTAGCTATTGAAGGTCTCCCAAAACTTCACAATGTGTATCATGTAGAAGGCCTAAAGGCTAATCTGAGAAGCATCAGTCAGTTATATGATGATGACTTATATGTGAAGTTTGATAAGAAGATATGAGAGGTGTTTGATAAGTCTAACACATGTGTCCTTATTGGTCTAAGATCATCTGACAATTGTTACAAGTTTTGTGACAATGTGTCTTGTTTAAGTTTTTCTGATGTTGTATTTGATGATACACTTGATCTTAACCTCAAAACTGCCAAGGATAATGTTTCAGGTTATCAACTGGATAGAAATCTGCTGATACAGGAGCTGGAGATATGAAAAGCACTGCAAAAGAAAAACAGGCAGATGTGCGTCCAGATATACAGAAGGATGTATCTGCAGATGTGAACACAACAATTCCCACATCTAAACATACATCCTGTGAGCACCCCAACCCGGGACCTAACACGTGTCCCGAGCTAAGGGAGCTCAAACTAAGAAGATCCATCTAAACTTTTTAAAACATTTATTTGCCTTTAAAAGAATACCACTTTTCAAACTTCCAAATAAACATCAATTGATAATATTCCTACTTAGAGGAAATCCAACTACAACTTTAATAAACCGAAATCTGATCAATTACATTGGAAACCTTAATTAACATTTGTTTAACAAAAGCGTTTCCCATACAATTTACAAAAGAGGAATACTTAAAAAATACTCCTAGCAACCCACTCCTATACTTAACTTGTCAAGCCCCCAAAAGCAAAAGTCCACAATGAAATCCCCGGCCTCACCGGTTCGGGTCACCTGTCTCGGAATCTAAAGCAGTAAAGGGAGAGGGGTGAGAATAAATCTCAATGAGCTATTATGATATGCAGCAAGATGCCAAACAAGTGCAACACATAGCATGGTAGCACATAACACATTATGAAAGCGGTAAACACCTTACGTTACCTCATTTTACCTTTTCCCGTCTGAACAATAAGTCGTACAACGTGGGAGTAAAACTCCACTCTTTGGTGAAGTGCCTCCAGCACATTCACCTCTTATAGGACTCATACCCCAGAGATCCATATAAGAAAAGATCTCTATGATATAGAGTATCCAACCATAACATCGTCCCTCCTTACAACGATCGCAACAGGTCTGTAAAGGCTACTTATCACTCAGTACAGCCGTTAGCACTCCCCACCCGTGGCCACGAGTGGGAAGGGTCACCGGTATGATGTACCTTCAATCACTTATTGAACAAATCAATAATTGATTGGCATCCATCATACCCACCCGAACATAATACGCTCGAAGCACATGATAGTTACTTGAGATAAATCCACAAAACGGGATAAACAATATAGCAACATGGTAAAATATACTCATGTTCAACCAACATCATAATGCAACCTTTAAGTAACACACTATGCATAGCATCATCAGTAAATATGAATGATAACAATTAAATCCACCAATGGGATAGCAATAAACTCAACATGCCACATAATCCACAACTGGGATATCACACCACCATATAACACATAATCCACACATTGGGATGTCACATAACAACTTGCCAAATAGTCCATACTTAGGATATTAAGGTAACCATATAATTAATAATTCCGCAACTTGGACACAATGCCACAAGGTGGTACATACCCATTACTAATTAGCTTAATTGTGAAACCTATAGCTTCTACACTAATTTGAACTACTCCCCAAGGACATGGAGTAAGTAAGGCCATTATATATCGTAAACCATTCTTACATAGTCATCGTGCAACCCCGAATAACCTTAATAACGTTCAAGATCTATTACCCCAAGTTGGAACCATTCTCCGAACCCTTATTTAACTATTCCCACAATTCCACTTTGACAAATAAAGACGTCAGGACCTAGCCAAGGTATTCCATTTTAATTTAGGTTAAAGAAGATTGATTTGTATCCGGGTTGGGTTAGGTTCTACTAATTTATATTGGTTAGGAATCATTCCCCGAGGTTTTTTAGTAAAATTCAGCAAAAGAGAAGAACTGGGAAAGGACTGGTGACATGGGCGACCGCCCATGTCACTGGGCGACCGCCCAAAGAAGCTACAAAGGAAGCCAAGGTTTCTGCCGCCTTGGGCGGCCGCTCAGCCCCCATGGGCGACCGCCCATGGCACTAAATCATCATTTTCGAATTTTCAATCCATTTTACCTAGTTTATTCCTTCTCTAATTTTCCTTAATCACATGAACACTAAAAGGATTGTTTAACCTCACACACTTCAACTTAAATCATCCAAATCCAAGATCATCTAGGTTTAGGTTATTTACCAATTAATTCCCACCCATTTCATTCAATTCAAGTTAAGATCTCCTAACCTATCTTCACCCATTTAATTCAATCTAAATCAATTCCTAAGAACAAGAGTATCCTTCTTTATCATTTACCAATCTTCCAACCTTAACTAGGCTTCCAAGGCATTTACAAGATTATCATCACAACAAGAACACACAAATAAAGTTCATGAACATTCATAAGAAGGGAATCATAATAACTCACCTTAGGTTTTAATGTGGAAGATTGATCTTTCTCACTAGATGAGTTCCTCTAGGTAATCCAACTTCAATGGAGCTCTAATACTTGATTTTTGGTGAAGAATGTCTTGAACTCGAAGCTTGGGAGAAGGCTTCAATGGAGTCTCTCTATTTTCTCTAGGTTGAAGAAGGGTAGTGAATGAGAATGAGGGAGAAGGGAAAGTTGATTGAAGGAGGAAGAAGTAGTGTGAGGAGGAGTAGAAGGGGGGGGGGGCCGGATGGAGGGGTAAGGGGGAGAGGAGAGGGAAACACTTGGGAGGATTTGGAGTGAAGAGGGAATTGGCCCCCCTCTTCTAAAGGCTTACACAAATATTTAAATCATTCCCCAAAATATTTATTCTACTCATTTTAACCTCCTCTCACTATTTATCTATTTTCTATTTTTATTATTCCCCAATCTTCTTTATTTAATAACCAATAAATTCTCAAGAGGTTCCAAGTTCACTTCTCACCCAAGTTATCTTAAATTAAGAATTTAAAGACATAAAGGAACACATAAAATAAATATAAATATTAAAAGCATCTAATATAATATTAAAAATAAATGCCTAGGGTTGGGGTCGTTACACTCACTCCCCCTTAAAGAAAATTCGTCCCGAATTTGACTGTCACTTACCTGCAAGTTCAACCCGCCCTGGGTTACCTATGAATGCCTCAGACCTCAATTCCCAATTAGTTCCTTCATATCTATAATTCCTTTCCAAGGTTTCAAATTTCACTAATGATACGGTATTACAACTTAATGTCCCAAGAGTACCACACAAAATCACTAACCCGAGTTTCTACGACCTCAATAAGATTATAACTATATAAAAATATTACAACTTAATGTCACCAAATGCATTACGATTTTACATTAAAACTTCGAATACTCTATGAGCTGCTCCAAGCCAGTCTATCAGTCAAATCACCAACCTTTTCTAAAGCTTCAAATGGACTAACAACTTTGACGCCAATTTACCTTAGGCCTTGCTTCACTAACCTCACCCCAACAAATTAGAGATCGATATTTTCCTCCCAAACTATGCCTCATACGGTCTTACCTCAAGGTTAGAATTATAACTGCTATTATACGCACCCAACCATTGGTAACCATACGACCTATCGACTACTAACATCCATTGTACATGTTCGTAGCATATCCTCAACAATAAGTAATTATCCCTCAACTTTTCATAAGGTTAAACTTAATAGCATCCATACATTCTAAAAGGATCCTTCCCAAAAGATGTCTATCCAATCCATTTACCACTATGGGATTTATACAATCGAATTATCTCCTAACACATGTGAGGACTCTATCAATCAATATCTCTTTAAACTATATATAAAGAATAGAAATACAATCAACTTCCTTATAAACAAAACAACATATTCCTCTTTACGTCCAAGATAACCAAATCACAAAACCCATCGTTTTAATACTCTCAAGTTCAACCTAGAACTCTAAATATTTTAGTAAATCGTCTAACGTCAACATTCTATTATCACCATTCAAAGTTCTAATTATGTTCAGGTCCAGTGACAAATAATTATTCAACTCAAAAGGTTGGCCGCCCACAACGGAGCCGATCCAACTCCAAAACAAAAACCAAGTCTACCGCGACTTCCACATTAACAACTCCACAATTTATCAATTATTTCTCGGACCAAAACTTGAACACAATTAATCATTATAGGGAAACCAGGTTGCCTTTCTACTAGCTTCTGTACGAACTATAACTTTAAAGTAACATGTCTTTCGAAAATCTACAACACCTTTCAGAAATTTCAAATGATAATATAAAAAGAGATCCAAAGAGACCCGAATGGTTTATTTATTTAAAACTGTCCCATACCAGTTTTAATTAACTAACCCACTCAAAATCTTTAAGAAATCTTTAAAATTTTGATACGTTAACAAAATGACTCGAGCGATCTAATTATCTACAACCGTCCCATACCAGTGGTAGATAACTAAATTACTCACAGATTTTTAAACGCACACAAAAAAAAAACGGTTCATTGGCTTTATTAAATCATACTATCCCCGAAGGGCACAAATACGCACACAGAGGTTCAATATAAAATCTCAAGTTCTAAAACATATTTAAAACAATTTTTAACATAATATTCTTGTTCGACCTCTATTCATAGTATAGCCACCACTCATCATACTTATACTTAGCTAAATTCTTTATAAGAAAGCAAAATCTTGCTATACTATTACTATCCCAATAAATAACACTAAAACAATCCTTAAGATTATAAACTAGGTAAATCATCCTCAAATTGCGATTACATCTTAACAGTACTGTAACTAGCGTACCTCTTGATAACCATCAAAACTCAAAGTCCGTATAACGCCAATATCTCCCAAACATCACACTAATCCCCCATAAGTTACGCAACTAAATCGATCTATAGGGTATAATCATCCTAAAGTATCCTTTCTTCCCATAAGATTCATCCTCATTTTCCTTCCTCATTAAATGCTAATCGTCTTTCAAAATAACCACACACATATATTATCAATTCCTGAAGTTGATCCTATAAATTACCAATAACTACATCTATTATACTTCTTCATATTTACCCTATTTACCTTTCCATAACTAATACGCAATCCACAAATCCAAACGGTCATACTAGATATAAATGTTGTCCTAAGTATATCTTTAAAGCAAATATTTACTGTAATTGTAACACTCCGAAAAATTCAACTAATAACCATTGAGTATCCTACAAATTTCTAAAATCAGTCATGCAAATTATCAACAAGTGATAACGAATACTTATTGCTTACAGTTACCAATTCGAGATCTCTATAACCTTATAATTAACCACCAAGTATCATCTTTCCTAAATACAGTAACAATTTATCCTTACTGAGAATCGCTAAGCTAGTTATCTTCTTTATCAATTAACTTCTCAAGTTGAATCATCAATTCCATCATCCCAATTTGTATACTCTATCTAGGGATCCGAATACCAAAATAGGGACTTATATCTACTCAGCTTCAATATCCTGGTATGATACCTGATGAAAACCCAATTTTGAAACTCCCTTGAAAAACACCACATAGTCAACTTATAGGGTGATATTACTTACAAAATATCTGACTTCCTATTCAATTTAGTAGCAAGAATTCAATCAATCTCTCCTTAGAGAATACTTATAGCACCTAAGGCAAAGACATATTAGTTCCATAAGATCTCTTAACCACGATATCTTATAACTCATAAAATCTCACTTAGACTATCACTTCCTATACTCAGTCTCATATCTCTAGTTCCCCACGAGACGCCAATTTATAAATACTTACGCAAATTATGCAACCATAAACCGCTCTTAATTAGGCCATCGACCAACTCTAAACTAAGAGTTCACCAATTCATTTATCACCGTACATGAGAGAACTCAAGGTTCTTTTAAATTAAGATAACACACAACTCAAATAAGCTTCAAATTCCTTAGGCCATACTTTCGACATTTATGCATATATGATGTAATAGCAAGTAATGACTCATCCGCCTCGACTACCCACGGAGGCAAATCAAACATCGGTAAGGAGACTCGCTTCTTGCGACAGTCCTCCCAAATCACAATCACCATGATAAACAAAATGATTCGAGGTACTCTCCCGTAGGAGTATAACCTCCAGCACATAAGGCAACTTTTAGGTCAATTATGCAAATAAAAGTGAAATGAAATGCCACATGAGAACGAATGAACGAAGATTTATGAAAGTATGAACCCTAGTTCCGGAGACAGGTAAAATACCTCAAATGGTGGTAGGGAAATCTATCTTCCCATAACTCACCTTTCCTTGATTCCCTTGGTTGGTCATTATCCTTTTCGGTCACATAACAGTTTCCTGCATTAAACCCTCGACGTCATTTATCACACACTCTCACTCAGCTAGACTCTACCCGAGAATTCTAACCGAGCTCTGATACCAACTGTGAGCACCCCAACCCGGGACCTAACACGTGTCCCGAGCTAAGGGAGCTCAAACTAAGAAGATCCATCTAAACTTTTTAAAACATTTATTTGCCTTTAAAAGAATACCACTTTTCAAACTTCCAAATAAACATCAATTGATAATATTCCTACTTAGAGGAAATCCAACTACAACTTTAATAAACCGAAATCTGATCAATTACATTGGAAACCTTAATTAACATTTGTTTAACAAAAGCGTTTCCCATACAATTTACAAAAGAGGAATACTTAAAAAATACTCCTAGCAACCCACTCCTATACTTAACTTGTCAAGCCCCCAAAAGCAAAAGTCCACAATGAAATCCCCGGCCTCACCGGTTCGGGTCACCTGTCTCGGAATCTAAAGCAGTAAAGGGAGAGGGGTGAGAATAAATCTCAATGAGCTATTATGATATGCAGCAAGATGCCAAACAAGTGCAACACATAGCATGGTAGCACATAACACATTATGAAAGCGGTAAACACCTTACGTTACCTCATTTTACCTTTTCCCGTCTGAACAATAAGTCGTACAACGTGGGAGTAAAACTCCACTCTTTGGTGAAGTGCCTCCAGCACATTCACCTCTTATAGGACTCATACCCCAGAGATCCATATAAGAAAAGATCTCTATGATATAGAGTATCCAACCATAACATCGTCCCTCCTTACAACGATCGCAACAGGTCTGTAAAGGCTACTTATCACTCAGTACAGCCGTTAGCACAGCCCCACCCCGTGGCCACAGAGTGGGGAAGGGTCACCGGTATGATGTACCTTCAATCACTTATTGAACAAATCAATAATTGATTGGCATCCATCATACCCACCCGAACATAATACGCTCAAGCACATGATAGTTACTTGAGATAAATCCACAAAACGGGATAAACAATATAGCAACATGGTAAAATATACTCATGTTCAACCAACATCATAATGCAACCTTTAAGTAACACACTATGCATAGCATCATCAGTAAATATGAATGATAACAATTAAATCCACCAATGGGATAGCAATAAACTCAACATGCCACATAATCCACAACTGGGATATCACACCACCATATAACACATAATCCACACATTGGGATGTCACATAACAACTTGCCAAATAGTCCATACTTAGGATATTAAGGTAACCATATAATTAATAATTCCGCAACTTGGACACAATGCCACAAGGTGGTACATACCCATTACTAATTAGCTTAATTGTGAAACCTATAGCTTCTACACTAATTTGAACTACTCCCCAAGGACATGGAGTAAGTAAGGCCATTATATATCGTAAACCATTCTTACATAGTCATCGTGCAACCCCGAATAACCTTAATAACGTTCAAGATCTATTACCCCAAGTTGGAACCATTCTCCGAACCCTTATTTAACTATTCCCACAATTCCACTTTGACAAATAAAGACGTCAGGACCTAGCCAAGGTATTCCATTTTAATTTAGGTTAAAGAAGATTGATTTGTATCCGGGTTGGGTTAGGTTCTACTAATTTATATTGGTTAGGAATCATTCCCCGAGGTTTTTTAGTAAAATTCAGCAAAAGAGAAGAACTGGGAAAGGACTGGTGACATGGGCGACCGCCCATGTCACTTGGGCGACCGCCCAAAGAAGCTACAAAGGAAGCCAAGGTTTCTGCCGCCTTGGGCGGCCGCTCAGCCCCCATGGGCGACCGCCCATGGCACTAAATCATCATTTTCGAATTTTCAATCCATTTTACCTAGTTTATTCCTTCTCTAATTTTCCTTAATCACATGAACACTAAAAGGATTGTTTAACCTCACACACTTCAACTTAAATCATCCAAATCCAAGATCATCTAGGTTTAGGTTATTTACCAATTAATTCCCACCCATTTCATTCAATTCAAGTTAAGATCTCCTAACCTATCTTCACCCATTTAATTCAATCTAAATCAATTCCTAAGAACAAGAGTATCCTTCTTTATCATTTACCAATCTTCCAACCTTAACTAGGCTTCCAAGGCATTTACAAGATTATCATCACAACAAGAACACACAAATAAAGTTCATGAACATTCATAAGAAGGGAATCATAATAACTCACCTTAGGTTTTAATGTGGAAGATTGATCTTTCTCACTAGATGAGTTCCTCTAGGTAATCCAACTTCAATGGAGCTCTAATACTTGATTTTTGGTGAAGAATGTCTTGAACTCAAGCTTGGGAGAAGGCTTCAATGGAGTCTCTCTATTTTCTCTAGGTTGAAGAAGGGTAGTGAATGAGAATGAGGGAGAAGGGAAAGTTGATTGAAGGAGGAAGAAGTAGTGTGAGGAGGAGTAGAAGGGGGGGGGGGGGCGGATGGAGGGGTAAGGGGGAGAGGAGAGGGAAACACTTGGGAGGATTTGGAGTGAAGAGGGAATTGGCCCCCCTCTTCTAAAGGCTTACACAAATATTTAAATCATTCCCCAAAATATTTATTCTACTCATTTTAACCTCCTCTCACTATTTATCTATTTTCTATTTTTATTATTCCCCAATCTTCTTTATTTAATAACCAATAAATTCTCAAGAGGTTCCAAGTTCACTTCTCACCCAAGTTATCTTAAATTAAGAATTTAAAGACATAAAGGAACACATAAAATAAATATAAATATTAAAAGCATCTAATATAATATTAAAAATAAATGCCTAGGGTTGGGGTCGTTACACATCCACACAAAGAACTGAGTCTGAAGTCAGTTCTTCAGATTCAGAGGGAGAAGCTATTTCTGAAAGAGACCATGTTTGGACTGTTGATAGATCAAATGAAATTTTGTCCAGAATTTAGAAAGATCACCCCACTTCTCAAGTGGTTAGTAAAATGCATGATCAAAGGCAACCCAAAAGGAATGAGAAGGTAAATCACAGTTATTTGGATGCTTTGTGGAGTCATACATCCTTATACTCCAAGGTATGTTGTTACTGCTTTGTGTCTAACATAGTGGGATACATTGACTTAGATTGGGCAGAAAATTTTGATGATTAAAACATCTGTGTTCAATGTTCCTACCTTGGTAACATCCTTGATTCTTGGTATAGAAGGAGAAAAAGTTATGTCTCCTTGTTCACTGCAGAGGCTGAATATGTAGCCTTTGGAAGTTGTTGCACACAACTGCTGTGGATGAATCAAATTCTAAAAGACTATGGGTTAAATAGCAAAATCTTGACTGCTTTTTGTGATAACTAAAGTGCTTTAGACATATCTAAAAATCCTGTCCAACATACTAGAACAAAATACATTGATATTAGACACCATTTCATTAGGGATCTTGTAGAACAAAAAACTGTGTGCCTAAAATTTGTTGGGACTGAAAATCAATTGACTGATATATTTACAAAGGCATTAGATTTGGAGAGAATTTCTTCTTTAAGGAAGTCTCTTGGTTTGTGTGATATTTGAGGATGTGAGCACAAATGTGCACACATCCATTGACACATCTGTATATTATCCAACTGAAAAAAAATAAAAAACATAAAAACAAATCATGCATTTGCACGAAATATCTCAGTGTGGTCACTTATGAGTCTTACATCTTTGACATGTTCTGATCACCTAATTGTGGGCATTTCTTGTTCATGTTGTCTTTTGATAACTTGATATAATCTTCTTAGATATCTCACAGTGGATGCTTTAAATCAATGAGAAACAGCTGCTTCTCCCATTTATATGAAGCCAAACCATTGTGATCAAGTGATTCTCAAGAGAAAGTTTGAAATCAAACTTGAAAATATCATTGGGAAAAAGGGCTATCTTTGGGAAATAAGAAAAGTGAAAGCTACTCAAAATGCAAAATATCCACAATAAAAAATGGGTGGATGCATCCTAGAGGCTGTGCAGATTAGATTATTGCTCATTGACTTTTTGTGATCTAAATGTGTCCCCAAATGTGACTCACATCCTATGTCATATCTGTAACTGAGATTTTTTCCATTACCTGTGTGTTGCATCATGCTAGACATACTGCATATTAGGACATATAGGGTGCTTTGTAAATATGCTGGTTGATTTATTTTCACTCTTAACTTACTCTTTGAACTAACATATTTTTGATCTCCAATATCTCTCATGAAAAAGAAAGGTGTGTATCAAAATCCTTAATGGAAAAGGAAGGACAATTTAAAATGGGTTTCTGTGGAAAAAGATATGGCTGAAGATTTTTTGTTACCATAAAAGGTATGCAATATTTTGATAATTCTTAATTCCTATTTTTTAGTGATTTGTTGCGTGTTGAAATCTCAAGGGTTTTATAGCCATTGTGAACTCTCTCTGTATTTGCTGCAATTCTGAGTCCTAGTTGAGGAAGGAATCCTTATTTGAATAGGAAAAGGAGAGTTGTGAGTATATATGTGGCACAACTATTGTCTCATCGCCTTAAACCCTCTTTAATCCTTGCTACTTGTCCTTGTAATTTCTCTCTCACACACACGCACCATATATTTATCTCTCTCTGTCAGTCTAACCAATCTGTAGAATCAATTGAGCTGAAGCTGTAGATGTGGTGGGTCAGGATGTGGCCACATCTTGGCACAGATCTGCAACTTCTTTTGATGATCAAATGGAAACCCTAGATGCAGAGATTGTTGCAGCTGATGCCCAGACACATACCAAAAACCTTAAGGCTTTGAAGGTGGATCTCCAGAAATGGGAGACTACACTTTCTAGTCAAAAAGGGGGAGAAGAAGAAAATGTTGAGGATGATGCTGATGATGTCTTTGTTGCTGCTACTGATGCTTCAGAATGTTTTCAGTTGGGATGCTTAAACTCAGGGGGAGTTTTACTGTTTGTTCTTACGGGTGAATGAAACATCAACAGGTTTGCTTTTGATATTTGTTGTTAATATTCATTAGTTTAAGACTTGGTCTGTAATCCCTAAATACATTTGCTGAATGGTTACTTTAGTTTATATTTGATGAATTGCAACTTTTGGTACTAACACTTGTCTATGCAGTTTTTGTGTGGATGTATTGCCACATCTGCACACACATCCATTCAGGAGGAGTTTTCAAATCTGATAATGTTTATCATAATAATTATATCATAAATCATTAGTTTTGACCAGAAAGTCCAAAATAGGAGGAGATTGAAAGAGTGAGATTTTAGGAAACAGGTTTGTTTCCTATTACGAATCAAAGTGGTATATTTGGTAAGTTGGTTTTGTGACTTTCATGGAAAGATTTATAATTGTCCTATTATGAAAAGGACATTGTTAATATTGTAAATGTCTTTCATTTATGTACATATATTTATATTAGGACTAACCTACTAACAAAATCTCTTTCCTTGTGAGTGTGCTTTATGTTTCCTTGTAGGAATTGGAATCTCACATATACAAAGGTTTTGGATTCGTGAAGATCTTCTCAAGGTGCCTATAAATACAAGTAATCAGCACAAAGAGAAGACACGTCTTCAGAGATTATTTTGGAAGACAAATACTTTTGTACTTCACGGTTCAATATTGTCATTTAGGTTGTGAGTGAAGGTTGTGTCTTACATCCCAACTCACATCTAGTTTTTCTTCAAGTTCTTTGTTTTACTTCTAATTGGAATATGATCTACTTGGGAAAGGGAAACTGTTCTTATCGTAGAAGGTGATTAGAACTTGTTTAGTATTTTAATATTTTCGTTTTCACTTATTTGTGTTTTTGTAAGTAACACAGTTTTAATAGTGAAAAGCTTTTTAGGCGTAAGCCTTGTTTGCTGGGATCAAAACCAGTAAATGTTTATAATTCTTGTGTTTATTATTTTATTCCGCTGCTTAATTGTGGATGTGTGGACAGTTGTATCTCACATCTGTACTCACAAATATGATCTGTTGAGTTGACTAGGTTTCCTAGCTACACGAAACTTTCATTAACCCAAGTTATAAAACTGCCAATGAGAAAAGAAATCAAGTCTACAAAATACCCGGATTCAATCCTTCAAAAAAAACTCATATTTGGTTGTTGGGAGCTCTGCCATGGAGATACTCATATGGAATCACACACAAATCAAACGAACAAACAAAAATACGATCACACATATAAAAAACACTCATATATTAGAGAGAGATAGAGAGAGAGAGAGTAAAAACATATACGATTTAGAAAAAGAGATGGGGTCTGAGTTAAATGGGGAAGAAGGGTAAGAGGATGTGACGGTTGGGGAGGGTGGGGGAAGGGGGCCTTAGTTCGTGAAGGAGAAGAGATGGAGGGCTAAGGAGGAGAGAAGGGAGAGCTAGAGGCGATGGCGGAAGGGAGAGTCAGGGTGGTTGTGGAAGGGGAGATGCGAAGGTGGGGGAGTCAGGGGTGGAGAATGGAGATGAAAGTGTTGGGTTTTATGGATCCATGCGCAGCGGAATTAAGCATAAAATTAACACAAAACCCAAGCCCTAAGATCCGTTCTATACGATTAAATTGAATTGCTATGAGATAGAATTTACCAACCTAAATTGCTTTCCGGTCTTGAGCTATCGAACGGATAATTATGTGATTCGTAATCACAAACTTTTGATCTTCAAATCTTCGAATCTTCAACTCCTTTGGATCTTCAGATTTGAACTCTAGGTCTTTGATTTGTTTGAACAAAACTAAGACCCTCTTTTGATAATCCACACAAATATGAATGTCGAGAACAATTCTCGGGTTGGGAATTGCTAGATTCCTAAAACTTATGGAAGAATATTGAGAGTATTTTGTTATGATTTTCCCTTGAAAATTTCGGCCAGACCTTAGGGTTGACAGACCTCACATATTTATACTACTTTAGTGTAAATATGTTTCCTAATCGAATTAGGAGAACAGGCTGTCAAAAACGCGTCTGTGGCTAGTTATGTCGCGTGACATAAGTAGCCAGTGGCTAGTTATGTCGCGTGACATAACTAGCCAGTGGCTAGTTATGTCGCGTGACATAAGTTGCCAAATACAGAAACTCTCAATCATTCTTCCCTTGGTTCAACCAACTCATTCTATTTGTGTGTGACCCAATAGGATTGTATTATGTTGGCAATGAGTCCGATCATATCGACCCTCATAAGACATAAGCGGACTCTAGCAAGCCATTATGTCTACCCAAATAACACAACGTAAGAGTTCACGTTTCCAATGGTACACTTCCATTTTTCCCTTTATCTCACGATGTTATATTGAACACAAGTCATGGTCCACGTCAACTTGTATTTGTTCAATGCTTTCTCGATCTTGAGTATAATGATAGTCCAATCATATTGGGGTGTGGCCACACGCTTTCATCATTATCACTCATCGAGGGGCCCAAGCAAAACATCTCTCTTTCGAGGGACAAATTCCATCTTGACTTATCATCCTTCCCATCATGAATCCGATCATGCCAAAGATAGCCTTTATAGATATCGTGTTAAGATACCGTTTGACTAAAATCAAACATAACTTTTCATCATATGTAAGGTCATGATAATCTCAGGTCTAGGGACTAAATGAAGTGACCATATGAGATTTAATTATGACATTTGACCATGACATAAATCTCATACGGGTCAAGTCCAGTCACTTGTTCTCTAATAAGTACTCATAATTTCAATGTGCATCTCTATGCATATAATCATCATATGATTATCCATTGACAATTATACTAATTATTCTCTTAATAATCAGGGACGGAGATTATTACAATAAATATGTAAACTATATAATAATCAAATAATAAACATAAACGATAAAGATGATACATAACGATTTTCAGTTAAACATAACTAAAGCCTAGGGCATTACACCAACAGAAAGGGTGTTAGGGAAGGGGATGTATTGCAGAGGAGGGGAAGTGGGTATAGGTTTGTTTAGAGTGAAAAAGTAAAGAGATAATAAATGTGACTTTTGGATTGATGGACCAGGTTTATAAATATGTACAAGGGTATTTTGGTAATGTAACTGAAGCTGAAACCGAACCAAAAAATATAGGTTTTTGTATTTCAAAACCATTCGATTTCGGTTTTGTTCGATTTCGGTTTGGTTTCGGTGTCATTCGGTGTCGTTTGAGACACCATTCAAAATTTTAACATCATTGTAAGTACAACCTCACACCTTCAGAGTTGCATATAAAAAATATGTAGAAAGGGAGACTATAATTTCAATAATCAAAAAAGAAAACATTCCATCATTCATTCATTCATACATACCACCTTTGAATCAAAGTTGCATATAAAAAAAATAAATTAAAACTAGACATATAAAGTTGTTTTGTAGCACTATCAATACCAATATCAGTAACCAACATTACGTAGAAGCAAACATTTGATAATATTGGAACTGCACTCCGCTAGTCAGGACCACACAAAAGAAGCCATCAGCATATCACTGTCTCACCTTTCGACACTTCCTCTTCAACCTCTGGAAATAGAAAGGGTAACAAAATTTTAGTTACAAACAATTTAGATAACACTTTTTTTAATAAACTATGCATTAGGCAGATACAGAAGCAAAGGAATTAAGATGCAACGATATGAGATAGCACACAGATAAATATCAAATGATCATTATCACTTAGATTGGTTTCATATGATAGATTCTTCCAGGTCCATTAATTTTAAATGAATAACACTTTGATAAGTTACGGATACAATTGACAACTTAGCAACCAAGGACCAAAGAGAACGATAAATAACATTTAGGACTCCCATTCCAGGACCACTTAAAAATAAACACATCTTGTTATATAAAATAAAATACTGGGAAAGAACTTGAATATACTTCTAGCAAGTGCCTTTTTACACTTCTCTTCATTAAAAGCATGAGTAGTAAGAGAACTACCTTCCCCTTTTCCTACAAGCTTAAAACCTAAGATAGATTGCTTCATATTTCCTTTCTTCCTTAACAGAACAGGAGAGTTAGCACAACGATGTTCTAAATGACCCTTCAAATTGGAGGTACAAACATCACTAGAATGACATGCTAACCATTTTTTACAATAAGGGCATTGTGCTGTAGGTGCACCTTTAACATAAGTGAAATGATCCCATACCATTGATCTTCTAGCTCTTGTATGCCCTTCCCCCTTCTCATCTTCAGCCCTCACATTCCCATCTTTTTCTTCATCACGCATCTCTTTCTTCTCGCTTTCTTCCTCGGTCTCAACATTAATGTGTTCCATCTACAGAAGCATACATTATTTGAATCAATATAGCAAATAATTGAGAAAATACAGAACAAAACTATCAAACATATACTTGCAAAGAATATATCATAACCCTAACAAATGTTGAAAACGTAATTTTTCATGTTCATCAAGTACTCGCAACATAAAAAAGCCTTAATTTCGAAATCATTTAGAAAAATTATTGATCAAATTGAAAATTACAGAACCCTCAATCCGTTCAATCTAATTCGATTCATTGCATAAATCCAAACAAAAATTCAACGAAATAAAACTTTATTGATGAAATCGTATGAACATTCAAGCTTACTAGGAAGAGTGGTGGTCGGCGTTGGCGTACGTAACAACGGCAACGGCAAGATCACCGCCTTGATTTTAGGGTTAGGTCTGTCGAGTTTGAAGTGAGGCCGCTGTGAGGGATTGTCGATTACTGAACGTCGAACGAGAGAATCAGAGAAAGCGATTATACATATGGGATATTAAACGACAGCGTATAAGTAATTTCGGTTCGGTTCGGTTTTTTATCGATTTATTTATACAAAATCAAAACCAAACCGGTTCAACCGATTTTTGAGTTTTAAAAAATCACACCAAACCATTAAGTGATCGGTTTGATTTTTCGGTTCCGATTTTTTCGGGTTTTTCGGTTTTTCTGCTCGCTCCTATTGTCCAAGTTGAAAATTTTGGAGAGAAAATGGGTTGACTGAAATGTTCTATGCACTTCAGTCATACTCCCTCCGTCCCGTCCAAAGCTTCACCTTTTATTCAAATGGGTGTTCCGATAGAAGCTTCACATTTCCTAAAATGAAAAAGGTTTATTAATATTCTATTATACCCACTAACTTTTCTCTCTCACACATTTAAATTATGGGTCTCACTTGTCATATCCACTTACTTCTTCCCTCTCACAACCCTTCTCTCACACCCATTATTTTTGAATATATATTGATTTCTTAATTTGCGTGCTTCACAAAAATGGTGAAGCATGGACTGGGACGGAGGGAATATATACTCCCTCCGTCCCACTTTAGGTTACCCGTTTAATATTGATAACGAAAAATAAGGAGTGAATATATATATTGTTATTAAAGTAGGTGTTGTGAGTAGGTAGAAGAGAGAAAGTGGGATATAAAATAGTAAGTGGATAGTTGTTGTGAATATGACAAATGGATTTCATGAATAAAGAAATACTAAAAAGCTTTTTTTTTAGAAAATGAGACTTTAAAGTAAGACGCCCAAAATAGCAAAATGGGTAAGATTTTATGAGACGAAGAGAGAGTGTGTGTATAGATTATTTCTATAAGTTTATCCACAACGTGTCATCATCTTTGCCGTTACAAATCTTGACAACTAAAATGATGGCTATACTGTATATTTTAAACTTTTATTGTGTTGTCCGCATATCATCGATGATAACATAGGGCTTCGTCTTGATCACTAAATGGATTGCCTGTCGGTTAGGTTAATAGATAGGGCATCTCGTCGAAAGCTGCTTCAAGCGGCAATATAAAGGAGCACGCAAAAATTTCCCTATCAATAACGGACATTGTTTTGCGGCAAAATAACTCAACTCAAACGGCGATTTCAATGCCAGGTGGGGAATTCCGGCACACATTGCCGCCGCAGGCGACGAATCCCGACGAGGAGGCGGCTTGGGTATGGTCGCAGATCAAGGCTGAGGCGCGCCGTGACGCTGATTCGGAGCCGGCGTTGGCGAGCTACCTTTACTCCACTATACTGGCTCACTCCTCTCTGGAACGATCACTATCCTTCCACTTGGGAAACAAGCTCTGCTCTTCGACGCTTCTCTCCACCTTGCTCTACGACCTTTTCCTCAATACGTTTACCGGCGATGCTGATCTTCGCTCCGCCGCTGTTGCCGACCTACGCGCGGCCCGGTGCCGTGACCCTGCTTGTGTATCGTTCGCTCATTGCCTTCTCAATTACAAGGGTTTCCTCGCTTGCCAGGTCAGATTTTCTACAACTCGGATAAAATTGGATAAATTGTGTGTTTGATTTTTATATTTTGTACATTTCCTGTATTTTCCAAGTGATTAGATAGTAGAAATGTTTCTAAAATTTTCACTAGCTAGAGTAGTGATAGAATTGAATCACAAAAGAAGAATCCATCTAAAAGAGAAATCTGTGGGAGTGCTTTGGTATCTGTGTTTCGTTTCTTTTGCATAGATATGCTTGATTGTGGCATGATTGTGAGAATTGCTGCACTTTGGTCAAGAACAAATTAAATGGGCAATCCTTTTGGGATGGAGACAGTACGCACTTTGAATGAGCTCGAAAGACCAAAGTTTTGTTCAATACTAAGCAGGATAGTAGTGATAGTGTTTATTGATAGAGATCCTCCGGATCCGGACTCTTCTTCACCTCTCTAGCCTTATTTATTTGTGTATATCTCCATATATTTGATTGTAATCTTTTCCTAAATTATAGTTACTTGTACACCAAGATAGCATTGTATAAATACATTGTAATACATCAATAAGAAATCACTTCTTCCAAAATATTATTCTCTCCCTATATGGTATTAGAGCATACTAGGGCTCTTCTCTAAACCCTAGTGATCTCACCCTCCTCCGGTCGCCTCCCTCTCTCTGTTCTCTCTCTCCGATCTCCTCTCTCCTCTCTCTGCCACCTTCTCTTCTTTTTTCCTCACCCATGGCAACATCCGAATTCTCCATCATACCTAACTCGGCTGAACCTACCCCTCCCCTCATAGTTGTTTCCCTCTCTCATGTCCTAAAACTCACCCCTACAAATTACATATCTTGGAAAACTCAAGTTGAGGCCACCCTCATCGGCCTTGACCTATATAAATTCATTGATGGATCCCATCTTGCTCCTCAAAATATCTTGCACCCACTACTCCCATCCAAACCACAACCATTACCGGCGACTCCACACCCATTACACCAACCACCGATGCTTCCGCCTCCACCCCCACCAACCAAACTACCAATCCGGCCTACACCACTTGGTTTCGCCAAGACAAACTCATCCTAGGCTCTCTTGCAGATACCCTCTCGGCCCCTATTGTTCCCCTCATCTCTCTTTGCCCTACTACATACGAGGCATGAAAAAATCTTGCTAAAACCTATGCCAACACCTCAAAGGCCATCTCAAACTCAAAGACCGCCTTCGTAACATTACCAAAGGTACCCGCTCCATCTCTGATTTCATGCAAGAGATCAAATCTTGTACCGATCAACTTGCTTCCCTAGGTCGACCCCTTGATCCGGATGACATAGTCAATAGTATTCTCGATCAACTTAATAATCCGGACTATGATTCCATTATCTCCGCCGTCCAAAATCGTGAAAACCCTATTACCTTTGATGAACTTCATGAGAAACTCATCACCAAAGAGCTATCCCTCAAAATTAAATCCAACTACACTCCCTCCTTCCCATCCTCTGTTCACTATGCGGCTAGAAACAACAATCGGCACAATCCTTCTAGATCTCCTAATCCCACAGGCGGCATACTCTCCACCCTAAACCGTACCTTCTCTTCCCAATCCCCTCGTCCCACTGTCCCCTTTAAAGGTAAATGTCACGGCGTCAGTACTCCCGAATTATCTTGATCCGAGCAAAGTTTCGCAGCCCAAGCATCCGGCATCTTTCAAGGCTGGAGCGACGTGTCTCGCCGCTTTTTGTTTTTCAGTAGCGCCACGCCGTTTTTATTAAGCCCAAAACATTTAAAGGGCACGCTTAAAGATAATTTTAAACCTGCTGTGTGACGAGATTTCAGTTCTGAGGTCGACGACTCCCTAGAAGAGAATATTAGAATATTAGAGCTCACCCGAGTAGCCTCGTAAAACGAGTCTTTCTGATACCCCTAATATCATTTAAATGTCATGTGTGTGTGTGCGTGCTTTTAAAAATGCATGTCAGATCGGATGTCTACATCAGATGCTATGTATGGAAATGTATTGAAATAGCGTAGGAAGGAAGCCTTACCAATGTTGGTTCGTGTCTGTCTTCCGCCGGGGAATAGTGCTTGAGGCCTGAGTAGCGTTCCTGCATGGATCGGGATTGCTTCTGAGGGACCGCATTGCTCCGCGACAGTAGTTTCTGGCGCGAGCCGAGGCTAGCAGCCGCCGGCAGAGGTTCTGCGTGCGCTGGGATCACGTCTGGATCACTCTGGGCGCAGGTTCTGGCGTGCGTCATGGGTGGCAGGAGTCACTCTGGGCAGCAGTTTCTGGCGTGGCCTGGGATCGCTTGGCTTGACTCTGAAAGAGCCGGACACCGCGGAAAGCACTGTGCAAGGCCTCTGAGTACCACGAGGGCCTCAGTAGTACCTCGAGAGTGCCTCTGGCGCGGGAGTCGTCTCGAGCGCGGAGGCTTCTGAGCACCACAAGGAGCTCTAAGGCCTCAAGGATCCGAAAGTGGGCCGGGAGTGCCTCGAGAGGACTTAGAGGGGAGCCGTAAGGCTAAGGGAGAAAGAGAGAAGAGGGAGGCGCAGGAAAACGAGGAGGGGGAGCCCTCTATTTATAGTAAAATTTCGGAGCAAAGAGGTCCGTACTGACCTCCTCGTTATCCAACTTCGATTTTCCTCGATTTCAGGAATTTGCAATGATGGCGAATATTCTGAATGATGGTGTCCCCTCGAGCAATAAGGTCCGTACTGACCATCTCAGATGCAAAGAGGTCCGTACTGACCAACTCGCAGGAGTAATCATTTTCCCTGGATTCGAGGGAATATTGTGGACTTTAAGGAGATTCAAGAATTATGACAACAAAGAGGTCCGTACGGACCAATATTCGCTTTCTCAATTTCCCCGAAAATTCCCGAAAGGTCCTTTTGTCCCTTTATCCTGCGAAAGGCTCCTCCTCTTGGTTCGTCAGCTTGTAGAGGGTTTTGAGCGAGAGGGGTCGTCGAGATCGCGCTGATGAGTCCGCGGTGTTTCCCTGCAAAGTGCGCGATCCAGACGGGGTACTTACAGTTAAGCCCTCGACGACGTCACTTACGAAAGAAGTTTTCGTGGGGTCGCCGATAAGATAAGTGGTCCTAATCTGGATCGCGCGGTGGAGCAGGAAGCTGACCGGGGGAGGCCGCGCGTGGTGTGACGCCGCGGTGTCTCCTTTTTGTGTGACCGCATGGAAGCCGTTAGGCCGACCCCGTGATAGATTCCTACGTATCCTCGTGAGAATCAAGCCTCGGGTCGTAGTTCTAAGTGCGCAAGGCGGCTGCTTTGTGAATGCGGCGCGCGGTGCCCCGAAGTGTCGTGTGGACTGCCGAGGTCAGCCGGTAGCAACGCTGCGGTGTCTCGCGACCGTGATAGTCGACGGCCGGACCCCGCGATAGATTCCTACGTATCCCTCAAGTGAATCAAGCCTGGCCGTAGTTCGCAGGTCGCATTTAGGAGCGATGCGGGCGCGGTGCGCCTGAGAAGCTGCCGTGCGACCGCCGAGGCCGTGATGGGTGACGGCGGCGCCCTAAGATGCGTGACCACCGAGGTCATCGCGTGACGCGCGGCGTCCGACGGAACTTTACGATTTTCCTAATCGCGGTTTAAGGCCTTCCGCCAGAGATAGAGCGAGACTTCAATCGCCTTCTCGATTACGGGCTGGTGCCACGCCGAGGATCTCAATCGTCTTCCTGGCGGTGGGCCGTGCCACGCCGAGGACTTTCAATCGTCTTCGCGGCGTGCTGGCCACGCCGGGAGACTTTTAATTGCTTTCAAGGCGGCTGGGATGTTACTGGAGGACTTCTCAATCGTTTCGTCAAGGGCTGTGCCACGCTGAGGACTTTCAATCGTCTTCAAGTGCGGGCGGCCACGCACGAGGACTTTCAATCGTCTTCGGGCGGCGGCTGTGCCACGCTGAGGACTTTCAATTGTCTTCGCGCGGTTTCACATGTAATGCATGAGGACTTTAATCGTCTTCTACCCGCAGCCATGTAATGCGCGCGAGGACTTTCAATCGCCTTTCTACCGCAGCTTATGTAATGCGCGAGGACTTTCAATCGTCTCTAGCCGCAGCTGATGTAACGCGCGAGGACTTTCAATCGTCTTCTAGCCAAGTTAATGACGTAATGCGCGAGGACTTTCAATCGTCTTCTACCAAGAGATGTAATGCGCGAGGACTTTCAATCGCCTTTCTAGCATAGCTGATGTAATGCGCGAGGACTTTCAATCGTCTTCTAGCCGTTAGCCATGAGGCGCGGCCGCCAAGGCTTCGAGAGGCGTAGATGCCTGTGCTGTTTTCGCATGTCGAGTGTGGTCGACTTACGACGACCGCCGCCGGCTGAGCCGTCAAGCTGGGCGGCAAGGATTTACTCGCCGTGATCGCTTCACCATTCATGCTGAGGCGCTTCGTGCCTCGGGACTCAGACTGGAGGTGTCGTCTTTCTTCAGGCTTGTTTCTGGCCGCTGAGCGGGCAAGGATTTACGGCCCGTGATCGCTTCACCATTTGGCGTTTTGAGGCGCTTCGTGCCTCGGGACTCAGACTGAGGTGTCGCTCCTTCAGGCTTGCTTTCAGCTGAAATGTGGGCAAGGATGACGGCTGGCTGGGATATGCAGCCTGTATTTACTTCCCTTTCGACTTGTTGGGAGGAGCTCTGGCTTACTTTGACGGCCGCTATGCGGCCGTGTTGAAGCTGGCGAGGACCTGGCCTTACGTCGACGGCCGGCTAATCATGGCTGGGATGCATTTGACTCAGAGGGCCTCTTTTTCTCGCTGGGAAGATGACTTGACTTCCTCCAGCTGCCGAAGTTGCTGCTGAGCGCTGAGGCGTTCTGCGCTTGGGATTCGTGGCCGAGGCGCTGGGTTCTTCGACCGCTGCTGAAGTGCGAGACCGGGTTTACGCTGATGGCCGCGCTTCAATTGCCGCAGCTGGCGAGGACCGGCCTACGCTGACGGTGTCAATTGCTGCTGGCGAGGACCTGTTTTACGCCGACTACGCCGCGGGTTGAATTGCCGCTGGAGTCGGACGAGGACCTATTTTACGCTGATGGTCGCGGTTGAAGCCGCTGAGCGGGCGTTGTCATTGCTGCTGGTTGGCGAGACTCCACGCCTTTACGGCCGGGATTACCGGCCGCTGCCAGCTGGCGAGGACCGGTCTTACGCTGATGGCCGAATTGCTGGCTGGCGAGGACTCGGCTTTACGCTGACGGCCGGGATTGAATTGCCGTTGAAGCTGGCGAGGACCTATTTTACGCTGATGGCCGCGGTTCAATTGCCGTCGCGTGGCGAGGACCTATTTTACGCTGACGGCCGGGATCAATTGCCGCTGAGCCGTGGCGAGGACCGGTTTACGCTGACGGCCGCGTCGACCCGCTGCTCGGGCGAGGTGCGGCCTTCAGTGAGGAGAGCCGAGGACGCCGCAGTACCGGCGCGGAGAGAGGCCGGCCCGCAGTGCTCCCCTGCAGGTTCCGATGCCGGGCCGGATTTCACGTACGTCCGCGGGGACGGACGAGGAGAGGGCGTTCGTACCTGCTCCGAGCAGTGCCCCCGCAGATACAGAGCTGACCCCGATAGACGCTGAACAGGTGGCCGACTCTTTTCCATCTTCGCATCTTTTCTCGTATTTTTCTTTTATTGCTGAAAGTATAATCAGACAGCTGAGCGTTTCCCGTCGCTGCCGCGCAGTCCCGGGAGAGCCTATATATGCCGACTAAGCCGTTACGCAGGCGACGCGCTCTTCGCTAAGAAGACGGGCGTCAAGATGTCCCGCGGCCTTCGCTGCAAGCAACAGACGAGTTTGGCGCTTCGAGGCACTCAGACGTTCCTCCGCCAGAGCCGAGCCGAGCCGCAGCAGAGGGACCTTTGAGGGCGGCTGTGATAAAGATGGACGCCGGACATCTTCGTGAGCCGCAGTAGGCCTTCGAGGGAGCAAACTCTTTATCGCTCATGCCTCCGCACGGCGCACAGGCGAGGGTTCCTCGAGCCTTCTTTCTTTGATCCTTTCGCCGGATTTGATCCTTCCGAGTACTTTTCGCGGGAGCCTCCGCGTGCTCTGCATTCCGACGACGAGGACGCGACGGCGAGTTCGCCGGGATGCCCGACTTTTCTTTCGGGAGGACCTCGGCGAGATGACGATGCCGAGGATTCTCGATTAGTATTCATTCGTTTCCCTCTTTTCATATCCCTCCCTTTTTTTTTTTTTTTTGTTTAGCAAATGTACATTTATTTGGTACCTCGTAATAAAACACATGTATTCGCACGGCAAACATCATTTTATTTTAAGATGTAATGTCATTTATTTTGTGATTCCTGAATTGTCCTAGAAATTGTCTATTATTATTTTTTATTTTCAGGCATGCCACGCGAGCCGAGAGCGCATTTGCTGGTAGCCAGATGCTCACGGAATGGCTTTGGCCAATTTGGGCGCTTTGGAGCAAGGTTTTCACAGGACAGCTCGCCTTTTGTACCGTTTGCCGGGAAATGGGTTCTGCTTGCAGCGAGGTCCGTACGGACATACTTAGCATGCAAAGAGGTCCGTACGGACCAACCTTGCTTTGGGAAGGACATAAATGCTTTCCAAATTGCCTGGTTCCTCCTCATTTCCCCATTCATACCATTTTCGAGCTTTCTTCCCCATTTTCTCTAGAACCTCCATTTTTGCCATGGATTCTTCGTACGTCCCTAGAATTTTGCCGAGGCTTTCGCAGAGAGGCAAGCACACTTCCTCGAGCAAATGAAAACGCGGATGCGGCGCCGCATGAGGCATCGAGACGGCTTTCGAGGTAAGGTTTCGTCTTTGCTCGATTCGTCTTTTAAGGAGTCGGGTTCCCGATCGGGATTTGTTGCGGCCGCCGCGAAGTTCGGGATGTTAGGAGGCACGCGCACTGCTTCTCCTATAATGAAACGGTGCCCACTTTCGAGGATTTTCTGCTGATTGGAGGACCTGAGGCGGAGGCCATCTCGCTTCCTTTGATTGGGCAAGGCCGTCGCTGAGCTGAAGCTTGCAGATTTCTTCGTACTTCGTTGGAAGAAGTGCAGGTACGATCTCGATTCGGGTCATATCGACATTTCCGAGCCGCCTGAGCGGCTCACGGTCGATGATGAGAGCGACGTCTCGGGATGTATTTGCCTTGCACATTATAGCGACGCTCTTCACGGCCGCTCCCTGCATTTCAGATGGGGCTTTTTGCTAGATGCGGTAGTGGCACTGCAGCCGGGAGAGATATTTGTCCTGCTGGGTGGTCCGGGGAGACTCTTCACGGTATCGACCGTCCGGCGACCGGGGATCGTTTTGACGAGAGTGGAAGCCCCGCTTTGCTTCACCTCAAGGGCCGCGAGAGAGACTTCAGCTACGCCCGAGGCTCCGACGTCGTTTAGCCCGCGGTCATTTGCTCAATGACCTCAAGGCTGATACGGATCGGTCCGCCCGGGAGAGATGGACGGCACGGCTGGGTACGCATCGATCCGGCCAAGCGGGTTCCGCACGGAGGATCGAGACTGAGAGGGTCTTGCAGAAGCGGTCCTACGTTGCCGAGTTCCAAGTTTGTCTTCGTCCTCCTTCTATATTCCGTCGCTTGTTTCCTGCTTGGGACGGCAGAGCCTTTGTTGGGGCCGGGATGACCATCATCAAGCGGAGGTAGTTCCTCTTTGTATGGCGCCTTCAGTGCCTTCGTATTTTCCGAGGGTAATGGAAGTATTCCGCTTTCCCTCGTACTCCTTAGACATCGGGGAGCGTCAGATTGACGACTCGCATCCGGCCCGGCATGGCAACGTGTTTGGCAGGCCCAAGTGGTCTCGGGAGAGCGTGCGTGTAGCGATTCTGGGACCCGCTGCCGTGTAGCCTATCGCCTTAGAGTTTCAAGCCTGGTCTGACCACTTTCGATGTGACGGGAGACACTTTGCTTCGACTACGAGACTAGAGTCGACCGACCGACAGGAGAGGTCCTCTTTTACACTCGCAGGGAGGAGATCCGAGCCGAAGCACGGCGAACGAAGCCCCGAGAGCTACTGGATTGTTTGACTCTACTGTGGAGGACCCCGTATCTCTGACCGAGAGACGCAGAGTTGGTTCACGTGGAGCGAAAGAAGACTCGCGGGGGACGAGGGAAGAAAGGAAAGAATGGCGAGGGACAAGCGCAGACATGGCGCTGGAATGACCTCCTAGTATCCATTCATCGCATTTGCAAACACATTATTTGTTAAATGTATTAAGTCCGTCTTTTAGCATGTCGTGAACTCGAGAGTAGACCGTGCTTCGAACTCATCAAGAAATGTCAGAATCAAGTAGTGATTTGTGATTTACTTTTAAAGCTTTATCGAGACGCAAGATCTTTTGTTTGCCTTTGCTTCGTTGTGCACTTTGTCGGCGTCCATCTGACTTTTCTCGTTGATTTACGGGCCGAAGCCGGGCCCCGACGGCAATCCCCTTTCACGAGGCTTTCAGGCTTCGGGCCGAGAGGTCAATGCTCCCCGACAAGTCGTTCCGACGGCCTTTTCGCAGCTTCCTTGCCGCTTCGTTGGCTGCATCGGGCTCTCGACCTCTTTGCAGCCTTCGCTGAGCTTCTTTTGTTTTTTTTTTTTTTTTTTTTTTGAGCCCTCGTCGAGCTCTTTTTTTTTTTTTCGGGAGCCCTCGTCGAGCTCTTTTTTTTTTTTTTTTTTTTTTTTTTGAAGCGCGTGAGGGCGAAGACAAGCCCCCGGCTCGGGAAGCTGCATACGAGCCGGCCGCTTGATGCCGAGCGACCCTGATGTCCTTTTTCATGTTGCGCCGTCGTTTGACTTGGTCAAGGCGACTGGGGCGTGTTCTTGAAAAGTGCGTAGCTGACGGAGGTCTGATTGACATTCAAACTTTTGACTTTTTTGTGTATTTTTAGACCGACCAATTAAGGTTGCCGCCACGCCTCCTGACTGAGGGCTCAGTTCGCGTAGTTCGACACTACATGGAGTGCCAAGAGATTTACAAATGCTCTTCTTCAGCGAAGTATTCGCGAAGTTTGCTTCCGTTGATCGGATTCATGAAGGATTGCCGTCTAGGTCCTGTCAGCTACGGCGCCTCCGAGAAGATCTTTCAACCACGAAAGTGGCCGATCCATGCTGGGTTCCCATTTTCCCAGCTGGGTCGGGGTTCGAGCGGGAGGCTTTTCTTCGAGTACAAGGTCGCCTTCCCCGATGTCTCCGGATTTTGACTTTCTTGTCGAAAGCTCTAGCCATCCCTCGCTGATAGGCTCCTGACGTGTTCCACGGCCTTTAGTCGTCGCTCTCTAGCGTGAGCCAATTCGCCATGTTCTGGCCTGAGCCATCTCGACTTCGTTGATGTCATTTTCCAAGAAAGACTCTGGAGCGAGGGAATTTCTAGCTCGACGGAAGGACTCGCTTCCATCCCGTAGTCGTGGCAAATGGGGTTTCTCCCGCTGGCCGTTTCGACCGATGCGGTAGCCCCAAAGTGCAAGGTGCCTTCTCGCCAATCTCGTCCTCTGGTGGTCATTTTTCTGGATGATCCGTTCGAGGGTTTTGCTTTGCCGCTTCCACTACGCCGTTTGTTTGTGGCCGTAGGGAGAAGATTTGTGACGTGTGATCTTGAATTCACCACAGCCTCTGTCAATTCCCTTCTCGAAGCTGTGAGCCGTTATCTGATATGACTCATTTGGGATGCCGTATCGGCAGATGATGTTTTCTTTGAGGAAATGCGCGACCTTCGAGTGCGAGTACCTCAGACTTGGCTTCGACCCATTTCGTGAAGTAGTCGACGGCTACTAAGATTTAACTCGCGACCGCTGCCGTGGCGGAGCGATTTTCCCGATGACGTCAATTCCCTGCTGCAAAGGGCCAAGGTGTAGTCATGCAAGAGTAGATCGTGGGGCGGTAGATGATTGAGGTTGGAGAACCGGTCTGCACTTGGTCGCAGCTCTTCTGACAAAGCGGATGCAATCCGCCTCCATGGAGATCCAAAGAGTAGCCCATCCCGAGAATGATTTGCATCGTGGCTCCGGGCGTTCATGCTGGGACCGCAAGCCCCATTTGTGGACTTCTGCTCATGAACTTGCTTGCTTCTTCTTGGCCGACGCAACATAGAGCGGCCCATGGTAGCGTTTCTTGTATAACATGTCCCCGAGGATGACGAAGGAGAGGCGAGGCGTTTTAGGGCCACGATGCTCTTGGTTTTCACTCCCTTCGCGTGTGGGTCTTCCTTGTTCATGAAGGCGGTTTCCGCTCTGAGGTATTGGAAGATCCGTCAGGCCGGAAATGGCGTCTGACTTGCCTCTCGCTCTTCAAGAATCTTGCAAATCGTTGTGATTAAAACCTTCTCCCTGGGCCCGGTTTTTCTCTCGTTTGACAACATGCTTAAATGTTTGCTGATGCATTTATTTAATTAATGTGTTTGCCTTTTTGTATAGATGAATTTAACTGCTTTTGATTAGTTAATGTCATCATTTGTTAAAGATGCAATGAAATGATTTTTTAGGAAGGCTGACCTTTATTGAAAGCGTGAAGATCGTACATCATTGATCAAAGATTCACAATCGCGCGTAAAGCCGTCAAAAGACTCAAAAGATGTGAATACACGTACAACAAGACTCAAAGCTAGACTATAGGCGACGAGGATCGGACCAAAGCTTCATTACTCTGACGGCCGTAGCTCTAGAGGAGCGGTGCCGGGTTCAGCGGCCAATCTTCCTCGGGTACGAGTCCCGAAAGTAGCTTGCATGCGGTTCGATTTCAAACCGTATCGCGGAGGTTTTGGCCGCCCCCGATGATGTCCCTCCATTAGTGTTGCCACCATCTCCTCGGGTTTTTCATGATAGAAGTCGCCGAGGGCTACTTCTAGAGGGCGAAGCATTCGCCGATTCGGAGTGGATTCTCACGATGTTGATCACTTTCATGGGACCCAGCTTCTTTATCTCGGGATCTGCCGACGACGTTTACAATGTCCGATTCGAGCGACATGCTATATCTCCTTCCCCGATTAAGCCTCGAGGAGGTCAGCGCCACTGCTCATCCAGTGCCTGGACACCTAATGTCAATTGAACTAAGCCGTGATGGCCGCCCCCGTAAGATCCGAGAGTGTCGGCCAGAGGGTCGCCTTGCACGGGGATCGGTGATGAGCCACAGCAAGAGGGTTTTCGCGAAGTAGTGGTCTACTCCTCGATCAATCTCCATTAGTGGCATCCATCTCGATCCTCTCTCAAGCATTCTTCACAGCCGCATATGTCGAAGTTGTCATCCCGACCCATACGAGTTCTTCAATTTCCAAACTGTCATGTAGCTTAGAGCGCGGATGTGAAGTGATCCACTTCGTACGGGACAGTGTAGTGAGAATCATCCGGGAGAAGAGTATTCGGCCATGCCTGACCTTCTTCGGGTCATACTTGCCGGCCAAGCACTCGCTATTGCACCGCTCGCGGATCACTTCGATCGCTCCATCATGGCATTGATGAATTTCACGCATTGGTGAAGAGTAGATGATACCGTTTCATCTCGATGTATCCAAGGTCCGTCCCAACAAAGCAGAGAAGGTTGGTTTGATTTCCACGACTTGGAACTCTACCGACTCCGCCGACGTCGAATTCGATCCTCAAATTGACGACTCCTACGATTGGTCGTGGGCAACTGAGTCGTAGGCTCGGATTACCCGAGGTGAAGGCCTTATCGTGTAGAACGGTCGACGCGAGTCGTTTCAACGTGCTTAAAGCGATGATGCCGATCACGGAGCCGTTATCAATCAAGACGTTCGGGAGGAAGAACATCTCTATTTTTATGAGGATGAGGAGGGCTTCGTCGCGCCGATTCTCACATATTGGCAAGTCATCGTCCTCGCTGGGCTAAACCGCTTCCCGTGCTACCGCTTGACTCGCCCCTCGTCGGGAACGCTCGATCCATCCATTCGTATGCTCTCGGGCCGGGGCAAAGATCGTGGGGAGACAGCGCCTCGGGCGTTCTTGTTTGGATTCCCGGCCACGAGATCTCTTGACTTGTTTCACGCTTCCCAAATATAGAATGACAAAGATGCCGACGGTTTCGAAATTGCAGGGGTCCGCTCTCGCTGAGTTTCGTCAAAGGCTATCGAGTTTACTCCCCGTCGCTCCGGGGAACGGATTTTTACGGTATCGGGACCACGAGGGCGCTCCAATTTTCCTCCTCAATGAGCCCTGGACCACCCGCTGAGCACGAAGCAATTGTCTGGTGCGGCCGCGGTAGTCGTGAAGGCGCAAAGTGTTTGCTCATATCCACGTTGGGCCTGCAGGTCTTCGTTGCTGAAATTCTCGAGTGGTTTGAGAAGATTTCGCTTCACCAAAGCTTCAAATACTTGACCCAAGTGGCATTTCCAAAGTTATCTAAATGCCGGAACCGCGGGAAGCGAGGGGGTTGTTATTCTTTGGGGCCGCTTGATCGCGGTTTACTCTGAGCTCCGTTCCGAATGTTGAGATCGTTCCGCCGCTTCCTTTCCTTTGGCTCGGGCAGGAGTTGGCTGCTGTGTTTGTTCGACAATGCGGTAAGATGAGGCAGGGGTCGCCGTTGCCTTTCAAGACTCCGTGGTCTTTTTCAAACTTTGTCCCTGCTGACCATGGCACCTGAGATCCTGGATAGAAATGGCGGCCGATCAAGGTTCTCAAAGATGGTTTGAGGCAGAATGGAAGATGTCCATCTCGCTTCTTCTTGGAAAGCGGATCCATTATCTCGCTTAGCTTCCTGCCCATCTTTTGTAGAACTCGCCTCACCGGTTCGTCATCCTTTGTTCCTAAGTGGCTCGTGTGTCACGGCGGCTTTGCTTTCCCATTCAAGATTGGCGCGGTACTTCTCCAGAAGATTTCACCGATCCGATCCCACGCGGAGCGGTTTTCTCGCCTTCACATCGAGGAACCACCTTAGTGCCGCGGATTTGAGGGAATGCCGAAAATGATCTCGCCATCTGTTAGAGGGGTTGCCCCTTCGTTCTCATACCTGTGACGTAGGTGTCGATGTGGGTTTTGGGCATTCTGTCTGGCCAAACTTTTCCATTTCCTAGATCCCGAACTTTGGAGGAGAGGGACCACTTTGTTCGGATCAAGAGGCAGGAGGAGTCCTTCCGAGAACTAGCTAGCTTGCCTCGCATGTCTTTCATTTGCTCGATCAGCCAAGCCACGCGAGGATCACTGTCTGAGGCGGGTTACCGTTTTTCGTGTGACTGAAACCGAAGATGGAGGCGGATTGGCTGACGGGATCGCCATTCGGGAGTCTTGGGAGGTAGTTGAGTGTATACCAACCCATACCCCGGGGTGTTGAAGTTGAGGGCGTGATTGCTGTGTCCGCTAAGGGTCAGGTTTGGGAACCGGGGAAACGATCTGCTAGCCCCAATCGCGTACTTCCTGCAGTGGCAAACTTGAGATGCCTCTGATATCCGTCGGATGCCCGTCCCCGGTAAGAATGGGGACTTTTGATTGTGGTTGCGAGGCTCGTATAGAGGCAAAGGATTGAATCCTGGGGATACCGAGATGCATCGGGATCTCAAGCGAGCAGCACGTATGTGTGCCGTTGGTACCGAGCTTGACGTGCAGAGCCGAAAACTGACCGATCCGAGGCCACATGCCTGAGCTGCTGACCGACGCCCGAGGGGAGCTGAGCGAGAGCCGCCATGTTGCTGGGATCTCGTGAGCTTGGCGGAGGCGGGACCTCGCCGATAGCTGAGAAACCTGGGAGCCGTATATCTTTCGTCCTCTATGAGAACAAAGGTTCCGTCTGTCGGGAACCGCAATCGTTCGAAGACGCAAGGCGTCGACGATCCAGCTTGCTCTTGCCTTGGCGCTTCTTGATGGTTTCGAAGGCTCGCAGCACCTCCTCCATTGTCCTGGAGATTCCTTAGCGGCGGGTTCCGCTTTCCTCACCGTTATCTCGTCGATCCCGCCACGGGGAGTATCGGACGCGGACCGTTGAACCGGAAGCGGCTATCGGACTCGTGACCTCGATATCGAAAAGGCGGCTTCCAGGTATTCTCAACCACTCTCTGTCACGCGAGGGGGCGACGGCAAGGTTTAGACACGTGAATGGCCTAACGGGATAAAAGGGGGAAAGCTCACGCGGCATGCGGTTTCCGTTTCTTTTATTTTCTTGATTTTTTTGTTGTTTTAATTTACTTAAAACATGTTTTCTGTGAATCCTAGGTAGGTTGGAAAAGATTGCTCTTCTTTTTCGCAACTATGCTAGATCCTCGGGTCGCCGGAGACCATCTCGCGCGGCTATAAGCCCCTCGTTTTGCACCCGTATTTCGACATCCCAGCGGACAAATTTGTGCGAGGGTCCTATAAAGCGCAAGCGCTTTCCACCAGCCTAAAGAGAAAATCGAACCTCAGGACCGAGCCTCGTCATGTTCGTTGACGCGTCATAGCCATGAAGGAATAGTGAACCGAGCCGCCACTCGAAGTCAAGATCGTGTCAAGAGTTCCGGGCATTGACCTTCTTCTTTGCCGCTGCGTTAGCGGGATCTCGCGACGTTAGGGCGCCGGGTCGGGTCATATTGTCACGGCCGAATGACAAAGGC